>PQWD01002451.1:0-23504 GCA_019425675.1 Leucinodes orbonalis | reverse complement strand
TTGCATAAGCTATAGTGCCGTGCCGTATATATATAATAGGATACGAACCGTAAAACCTTTTTATGTACAAATCATTTATTACTTTTAGTGTACTGAAGAGGAGCATTGCTCCTATCACAAAGGTATGAAAGATAGACAATCATGACAAACAAACAAATATTAACTTTTGCTTATAATTTAACATAATGTTGTTGTATTTCAATTGGGTGAGGTATTATGGCTGCTAATACAAACTTTACGAAGCTCAATTGGGTTTCTCGTTATTTTCTATTTGAACGAATTTGTTAAATAAATTTGAGTTCATTTAAAATTCAAGCTTGTAAGACGTTATTAAATATATTTTATCCCAGAGTACGCTTAAGTTAGATAAATTTGTTACGTTGAAGATAAAACTAATAATCTTCTTGAATGTGACGTTATACTAATATTAAGTAAAGCAATCAACAAAACATGAACAAAAACTTTGAATATCTACACAATCAATACATTTCACCGCTGAAGATGAATTTTAGAAGCGTTGGATATGCAATTGACCAATCAGCACATAACAGGCACGGCGCGTCTTCTTCCTGAGCTGGTATTGGTTGATCGCCATTACTTGCTATGACGGGATTGGACGTTAACCGAACTAGTGAGATGGGTGCATGCATTACACAACATAATACGAACATATATGAACATAAGTCTGGTTAGGTTTGAGGTATTTCTCTTAGTTGATATTTACTAATAATTGGAATAGTGGCCTAGTCTGCACATACGAATACATAACACGCTTATAATAATAATATACTACATATACTTTGAACGTTAATGTGCGCATAATATAATAATAATAATGTGTGCATGTTTATGCATATTGGCATTGGTCCGTATTTACATGAAAAGTGGAGCTTTATGCGAGTCCTGATAAAACAATAAAAGAAATATATGAAATTTAAACAGACAGTTCAAATTTTAGTAACGACTCACCTTGTTGATGGCTTACTTCCTAAAAAGACCACAAGTGGATAAAATCTATTTTAAAAAGTTTGCACCTTTCTCCGTTTCACTTTATCAAATACAGAGCAATGCTAAGATGCTTGCGTTGCATTAAAGGAATCCTTGAGCTCGTACTTCTTACAATGACCCAGTTCCTGTTTAACTGCATTTATTGGAAACAAACCTGCAGGAGTGTAATGGCTTTACATTGACTGCGATTGAGGAAAGCATAAACCGGAGTTCGCAAGTCACGCTGGGTTGATAGCAGTAATCCTACTTAGGATATACAGGGATTTGCATTAAATATTAGCGATTGGAATTTCCGTCGAAGTGTACCTATACAAGGAGATCTTTTATATGGTATTGCATTGGCGACCCATTGGTGCAATGGTTGAGACGTCGGCTATTACACAAAGGATTTTCAGGTTCGATCCCCGAGTAGTACACACATTTGTGTGCATGAACTTGTCTGTTTGTATTAGTTTCTGTGTCTCCTATGTATCCATATTACCGGCTAATGCTTAATTTGGGGCTAGATGGCGCTGTGTTAATGTCAGTAGATATTTATTTATTAGTAATGACGAGATATTGAACATCATAACTCATTAACAAAACTTGTGACGCTGCGCTGGAAGGCCTGTGCCCTGAAATGGATCGTTATAGGCTGATGATGACAATAGCTATTAACTAAATAGAGAATTAAACGAAAATGAAATCCAAATTTCTCCAGATAACGATCATAAAACCTTAAATTAGGACGACATAATGAAATAAAAACAAGACGCAGCTTCTTTTACATTACATTGCGCGAGTAAAGGGAACCCATTATAATAAACACTATGGTAAGATTTAATGTGTCCATATTGTGAAATTAATGTCTACTTTGAAAAGCTACTTTAATAATAACAAAAACCTTCCTCGTAATTTTTAATACAAGATTATAAAAAAAAAATGGTGTCTCCAGATCTTTTGTTTAATAACCCAATTTTATATCTCAGGTCGCGTCTACTTTCTTAGCACAGTAGTCGTAACAACCAACAATCCACACTGTGCCTACGTGGTGGATTACAGCCCGAATTTCCCATAGCCTTGCTAGGTGGGACGTTATAGGCTAAAAAAAGTATGGATTCGTGATATTTTCACAAAACAATCGAAAAAAGTGTTCCGAATGCAGTGACAGCACACATACACATATTTTGAACACATTTACCTAAACAAAAGAGTACAAACTGTACTCTCTTCGGCGGTTCGTTTTTGAGGCACGGATGGCGTATCTACCTTTATATATACAGAATATTATTGGCTAAAAATTGTTAAGTTAAAAGAGGACTCTTCTTCTTCCTTTTCTACTTCTTACTTTGGTCCATGTCAATAAAATAGCATATACGTCCACATTCCATAGTCAAGAAGGTATCGGTCCTAATTCACTAGCTGGCCCAATGTTGGTAGGGGGTGTCATCTACCAATTATCATCCTAAGATTTGTGTAAGTAAAAGGTGCAGCATTGGTTGCTCTCACTCAATTACTAGTTAAGAAGAACTTCTTCAAACTTTGTCCTAGTTTTAGGCTTCCATACACGTTTACACGCACACACACGCGCGCACACACACGTACACACACACACCTACACGCACACCACGCACGCACACACACCCACACGATTTATATGTTTTTAAGTGTTTTTGGTAAAGCGCGGAAGGACTCACTTTACCTGCGCAATGATCAACTGAAATTGGAATATATTATTATTTAAGTCTTAAGCGAAGTCAGTTCGCTCACTTTTGGTAAGTGATACGCCTGGCCATAACAGGTGACTGCTCTGCGTCCGTCATCAGAGACGACAGATGTTAGGTCTCTTATACCCAGTAATTTTACTAACTACAGTCTCCTTATCCCGAAACACAGAATTGCAAAACACACCTATTTTACTTTTTTTATTCTTGGTAGGTAGGTAATGAGATTTTTAAAGAAAGGTTATACGAAAAAAATCAACCGATATGTTTTCCTGGAAAAGGATACCCTTTTAATTGGGTCACTGAAATTTATGGTCATGACCCCATTCATCAATTGAAAACAGCCAAATGAAATTTACAGGTGGCTCAAGATCAAAACATTGTGAAGGCCAGCCATTGTCTTATCATATTATAATAATAAATTATTAAATATTTGATTATTTTTTATAATTTGAACAGGTCTCAATTCTTTTATACTATTCTAAAGGCCTCACCTATTCAATTTTATTTATTTATTTCTAGTAACAAGACTATTTTTATTGTTAGCAACGAACTACTTTATTGAATTCATATTTGAATTGTGAATTTACACCTTCACATCCCAGTACCAAAGCATGAATGGTTATGCATGTGAGTCAATATATTAGTCTGTATTTATGTTTTAAAAGTGTGTGTGCGTGTTTTGATTACGCATGCATAAGGATGAGTGTGTGTGCATGTATGTGTGTGTGGGATTGTGTTTTGCCAACGACCGTGCTTTGCATATGTTTGATACACATGAAAGTTTTTAAAAATTACATAGGTCGAATTTACAAAATAAACACTCTCTAAATAATTTCGACAGCCTATAATTATAAATTATCTTAATGTTTATTCTTTATCTATTACTATGCGTATCTTTAGGGAAACGTTTTAAGTGTGGGTGTTGTATATCAGCAGGCTTGTAGGGTCAATTGCTGTGCACTAATAGGCTCGTGTTCTGGGATTCAGCTTTGTTAAAAGATAGTTAACAGATTAGGCACTCTTCGATATTAATATCTGTATTACATAAAGTTCATATTACATTTTAGATTTTTCCTTTTACGGTTAACTTGATCCGCTAAATTGATATGATATCTAAAACCTATTCGCAATATTGTATCGAGTTTTGAAACATTACAAGAAAAAATCTGAAACTATGGTTAATCCAGGTCAAGATCCACCGGGTCTTCTCTTTCACGGTTACCCTGACTCCACAAAGATGATGCTTAGTTCCTCTTAAATTCTACCACACTATCATAATCATCATCAAAGCCTAAAAAGTCCACTGCTGAACGAAGGCCTCCTCTAATGACTGCGGGCCGATCCTTAGCAGTTGACATCCATCTGCTATCCATCACTTTAAACAGGTCATCCGTCCATTTGGTTAGGGGTTGGCCTACGCTTTGTTTCCTGTTACGTAGACAGCTCTCGAGAAATACTCCGCCTCAGCGACCAGTTCTTACTTAGTTTAGCGTTCTTGGTGGTAGACTCCACACTGAGTCGTCTAGGTAGGTTGTACCAGATATCGTCCCGTGAAACAGGAGTGTTAAGCACTTAAGTGTTTCGAGATGAGGGCACTCTAGCTAGTAAAATTACCAGGTATAAGAGATCTAACATCTGTCTCTGGTGTCGGCTACAGTGCGGCATTGACGGATAATAATAACTGTTTTTCAGTTGTTGGTCTGCTTACAATGCCGCTCTGTCAGGGTTAGGCGTATCAATAATATCACTTACCGTCCTTACCGTCAGATGAGCGCCTTTTCCGTCCTGTACACTCTAACAAAAAAGGGCAATGTGTGTATTATTATTTTTTAAAACCTTAACGAAAAAATCCTGAACGTACGGTTCATCCGGGTCAAGATCAGCCGGGTCTCGCTGACCCAATTTCGGGTCACGATCACAGCCTGATGCGCGCGCACGCTCCTTTGCCACCTATTTTTAACTGACATTGAGCACTTGACATTGGCCACTAGTAGGGACGTGCCCGTGACGTAATTTACTCGATACCTTTCGGTAACTGGGTTTCTAGAAGTAATAATTAATTGGGACATATATACACTGACAATTTCAGAGCGCCATCTAGGCCCAAATTAAGCTAGAAGCTTGTAGTATGGGTCATCATCAGGAGCTCATTAAACGACTCCATCGAGGGGCACAAGCGAGCCCGTAAAAGGTATATAGGTCTTAGTAGTCCACGTGGGCCCAGTGCAGGTTGGCTGAAAGTCTTAATTTACTACTACATCTCACATTGTACACTTTAATGTAATAAAGGCGTGCTCATGACGATATTTCATCGATATATTTTGTTCACTCTGGTTTTGTGAATATAAGATGAAGTCTCAAGGAATAGCGCAGTTATAAAAAAATCACAGATCTTGTGCCTTTTACAATCTTACAGTATATTGGAAATGCACTTAAATAGGGCAAAGTATAATGAAAGCAACTCTTCCAGTTTGAGTTTCTTTACCCAGTTTAACTTAATGTCAGCAATCGTTAGTCATTCTAATGAAGGTAAACGCTTCAGCTATTTTAGTTGATTTCAATCAAGAATATTACTGTTTAAATATAATAATATCATAGTTTGAAGAGCATACAACTATTTCTGATATAACATAGCTTAAATATTTCCAGATCAAAATGAAATGGTAGATCATTTAATAAGTATTCGTGATATTATCCTAAATAGATTTGCTGCTTTTATTTAATGAAACAAAAGATATTTGGTGTCGATAATACAGCACTTATTTTAGGAACACATAATGTTTTTTGTCGACTTGTGTCGTTCTATATTTTCATAAATAGTCTTTTCACACATCAATCAATTTGTCTAAAGAGCTTTTTTGTTTGCTTGTAGGTGTTTTTTGTTGGTTTTCATAAATTAAGGCCGTTGGTGTGTCTGTTTATACATCTACTAAATTGTGGGGGATTGGGACGGAACCCATTGCAGTGGTTCGATGTGTTTGCGAGCTATTAGACCCTCATTTGGTTTCAAGGTACTACGAGTAGGTCAGACTAGATACGGTTGTATATTGTACTTGTTGACATGACTATGCTGAATATTCGTGTCACCTGACATGTTAGTTGTTGAGTGAGCTTAGTTAAGCTTTGTATAGGGGCTTTTAATTGCTCTCATTTTATAGATGAAACACTGCTTACGGGATTCTGAGCAAATAAGAAAGTCAGTTTGTAAGTTGTTCTTAACATACGCAGCTGAGACATTGGCACTTACTGCGGGATTGGTTCATAAGTTCAGAGGCACTCAATGGGAAATGGAGCGAGCTATACTCGGAGTACCCCTTAGGGAAATTATAAATGAAAAGTGATTCGAGATAAGGGCGATCTAAGTTAAACACTAGGCTGAGATAAGTTGAAGAGTCTCTATCTCTCTCCTTGAGAAGAGGTTTTGACTATTTTTCAATTTGCTATACCAACTTTAAGGCCCGTATTTTAGGAGGCGTCTCAATAATGAATTTTGGTTTGAGCGTAGTTAGAAAGGGATAACGCTATATACGATATATAGTGGCATCCTTTTCTAGCTCGATTTAAGTAAAGATCGACGCTTGAGTCTCGTTCTAGAATACGGGCTTAAGAGATAAAATTCGCCAACATTTTTGCAGGTAGCTTGAAAGGATTGGCATGTCTCGCTATAGTAAAGGGTATATTACCAAGGATATCTTACTACCCTTATTACTCACTCATCTGTAACCTACCCCGCGTACCAGACACGAGCTAGAAAGTAATTCTGTTCCACTTTATATTTCATTCCGGGACTGTGCCCAGTCTCACCCATATATGGGCGACCAATGCCTTTTGTAAGGCCGCTCTCATTTCACGATGTACGTGCCCGGAATTATGATGTAAGGTTACGCAGTGATGCCATAAGAATGCGACAAAGTTTCAAAGTTAAGAATACGTTGAACCCGCTAGGTGAAGCTTAAGGGAAGATAGGTTTAGGTAGGATTAACAAGTTTTGATCCGAGGATAAAGGTTGAACGATAATCGACACGGTGAGCTTTGGGCTTTTGCGTCTATGAAGTTGTTAAGAAAGGTGTTACTTCGCTATGGAAATAGTTGGATGAAAACACTTTATAAACTAATTAGTATTAAAAACAATTTTCTTGCAAGTTACATTTGAAATGTAAAATTTTGGATGCAATAGACATAAATAATATATCTATTTCTATAATGAATAGATGGAAATAGTGTGTGTGTTTGTGTGTTTCACCTTAGAATTATCTAAGGGTTAAGTATATTGTTGTCTATACTACAAATGTTTAGATTTGTATTTATATAAATAACATTTAATCTCTTTGCGAATAACGTTTTTTCGCCATGAGTATATTTTTATTCCGGACCATGGTGAAAGGCACCAAACTAAGAATACCTAACTTATAGTATATTATATCGTCATCAGCCTATAACCGTCCATTGCAGGGCACAGGCCTTCTCACACAGCTTAGCGGAGGTTGGGCCGTAATCCACCACGATGATTATTGCGTGTTAACGTCTACCATCCTTAGCTAGTAAGCGGAACCGACGGCATAAAGTGCCCTCCAAAAGCACGACATTATCTTTCTTGTCGGACAGTCAGTTGATTCAGCCTGCAATGTCCTAACCAAATAGGAATAAACGTACAAAGTAATGATTTCCCGCGCGAACCTAAAGATAACAGATCACGCATCCAAACGCTGTGTACTATATATTTATTATGTGTAATATATATTTACATATTATATTCAATGAAATGAAATTTATCCTTTATAAATCATAGGAACATAAAGGTTTTGTATAAGTGTTAAGTTCCGCTACGATTAACACGGTGGGTCTTACGAATATTATTTTACAAAAAATATGCCATTATATGTTATGTATTTCATTGCTAGTACTTTATTGTTCAAGGAAATCCAGTAATTTATTAAGAATGAAGAATTTGGATTTTAATTTAAATGACTCTAGTGATGAAGCGGTACTATGTGGCGTGTACGTACACCTGAAGTAGGGAAGCTGCATTTTTCAAACTAATGCTATTGAACCCAAAGGCTTATAAAATTATCTTTTGATCAGTATATATTTCCTTAATTTGGTTGGAAACTTCGTAACTATGCTATTTTGTATTTAGCTAATATGGAGCCAGGAGAAATCATTATTTGTACGTACAAAGTTTTCCACAAGCGGGATAGATTTGTGTCAAGGCTACTTTGTAACGTAGAAATCTTTAGTATATTTTCTATAAGGGTCTTTCTTGAGGTACAATTAAGTTCTTAATATTACAAAATCCACTGCAAAAAAAAATATAGAAAGTAAAACTTTAAATGAAAAACCTGAGCTGACACAAGTTTAACCTTGAGCTGTAATCACCAAAGTGATTATTTTAAAAGTAAGTGATCTTCTCGTGCACCATTTTTATGACAAACTTAAGACTTGTTTGAAAAAAAATCGAAGAACGTCGTCTATTTTCAAAGTATTCATTGTATCCATTAAAATCTTTCAACTCTTTGTTATGAAAAAGATACGCACAAAACGGGGTTTACAGCAGTACATTAATTTGCCACGTGATTTTGATTTTAAAAGACTCCGCTCGTAGACTTTGAGTTGTTTTAAATATAGCTTAAAGATGTATTTTTTGTGAAAAAAGTGCGTTGAGGCGTAGTTATCAAACATAAAAGAAAGGCGGGAGTTACAAGAATATTTACCTCCAACTCGGCGCGAGTCGGGAGAAATTAGATTTTTACAAACTTCGATTGCTTTTTTTTTTTAAAGACGAACTTCATACTTGGAGAAAGACTTTTTGACAAGTACTTCTTATTTGTTATACCGGCTCGCTTTTCTTCCCAAATGTATACTAGGTTACCTAATTTTCCATCTAACACTCAAAGCTAATGTCAGCGGCTGGGAAGTCCTTAGACTTGTTGCGAAAAATTAAGACTTAATCCATCTGCGGCCAACAACGAAACATTCCGTAAAAACAGGGATTCCTATGTAATTAGTACATTTCTATTACATTTTCTCTTTTGAATTTGTCACGTGGAATAACTGTATTCAGTAATTTCAAACAGTCTGACCCTATATCCCAATAATAATAACAATAAACTACCATAGCATTTATAGGGTAGAACGAGGTAAGACCATGGTGTCCATGTATATGATCTGATACAAATCTTATTTTTGGGAAATATACATAATTAACACACGTGGAATCTGCTTTGTAGTTCATTCATAAAAATAAATTATATTTTTCTTAGACCTGCAACATCATGTTATGTGAATTTGTAATAATTAAATTTAGTACATTGTCAACATTTCAAGTCCAACTTATTGCTTCAGACATAGATTATATGTTACGCTCTTAAGACATTCTGGATCAACGGCTTAACGTGGCTTTAGACATTAAATGATCCCATCTGCAATCAACTAAAACGAGTTAATTGCTCGAACTGACTTTGAACGATTCGATCGAGAGATTCCTTTGCTAGGTGTTTAACTGCTATGATAATAAAACTCTATAATTAGGATTAGTGTATGGTCCTTTATGATGAAAGTATAGTTAAAATCCCGATACCAAACTTTGCATATAATCGTGAATTCCTCTAAGGCTAAAAAAATATTGCCATCTATTTTTTTCTAATCCACTGCAGTTTCTGTTTTATCTGCCTTAGTTGTGACCATAGATTTAGAATAAGCGTGCTAATTATGGTTGTGACGTACTTTCTTTCTTTACCAAGAGGTATGCTATGCATGCATTTATGCTTAGATTTCATTTAATTACCGGCATTAAAAATTTAAATAATAATATAAACCGTCAGAAACGTCCAAATCGTTTCCCTAGCATTAATAAAAAAAACATTACCAAATTTAAAAAGTTTATTTTTACTCGTAGCTTCTCTCTCTTCTTTCTTCAACCTATTGCAGTCTTTTGCTGGACATAGGTCTCCCCCATTTTGCGCCAGACATCCCGGTCCTCCGCTTTACTCGTAGCTTAAATGTATTAAAAAACGTCATCCATTACATGGGTGGTGCATAGAGAAAAAATATCATACAAAACCTTTTTCCAAGCATAAATGTCATTCTTGTTGCAAAAACAAGTCGCAAATTAAAATCCACTAACTGAAAAAACTTCAATGCTAATGTTCTTTTGGTGATGATGGAAATATGAAAATGTCCGTATAAAGCTAAATAGCTGCAGAGCTGTATCTAGGCAGAAAAGAGAACTAAAGCTATCTTACTTTCTGAATAAATGCTCAATGGCTCAATGGTGAGGACTGTTACCCTCTTACCAGGAGGGCTGAGGTTCAAATCCCGCCACGTACCAACGTGTTTTCGAATTTTCGAAAATATATATATACGTTTTCCGACGCTCTTACGGTGAAGGAAAACATCGTGTGGAAACCTGCGCACGTTTGCGAAGAAATTCAAAGATTGTGCGAGAAGTCGTCCAACCCGCACTGGGCCCTCGTGGACGACTAAGGCATATCACCCTATACGGGTAGGCTCGTGCCCTCGGTGGGGACGTTTTTTTTTCGTAAATACATACATATCATACATAGAAAACACCCAGACCATTACAAACAGACATGTTCATGCACACAAATGTTTGTACTGCCCGGGGATCGAACCCGGAACCCTTGGTGTTGCAGCCGACGTCTCAACCGCAACACCAAATGGGTCGTCAAATAGCATATCTTTTATTACTACCCACCACGCGGGTCGGATTGGTGGGTGTTATTGACTACCTTCCTAAGATTATAGCCGGGAACAACGACTTAGCGTGCCTTTTAAAAGATATACGATTAAGGCTTTAAATAGCCGCTATGCATTTTAGTTGATCCTCTTAAATCCATTCATTTAATCAATAAAAGTGCTCCGTGCCTTAACACAGAAGTCTTTCAATATTATTATAAGCGATAAAAAGCAAACTGCCGTTTGAGTTTAAAAGTTACGCTGTATAATCACTGAATGCGTCCCTGGAAGTCCGCTTTAATGCTGTGGTTTAAATGCGATGCTTCTATATTCTGTTGCTATGTGTGTTTATGTTAGCCTCGGATTTAATGCCAAGGGGAAACTATGTGAATAGGGATTAGTTCGTATTTACACAGATAATATTAATCCTGTAGAGATGTTTGAAGAACATCTGAAGACGTGATTTAGTTTAAATATCTAATGAAATGGCTGAACTTGTTTAGTAGCGATGGAAGATAATCATATTGAGCTTAGTATATAAAGGCTAAACAGTAAATAAATATCGAATGAAGTTCTATGCTATATTGCTCGTATAAAGAGGAATACTTTGTTTCTTTATTTGCATTAAAACAATATCTATTTGAACAATTCTTTCACCTTTGGAAAGCTACACTATCCACGGCGGATAACATAAACTACTAGTATATTTTCGAAAATATGCAGGATCCTAGTACTCCAAATATTCAAAACCGGAGTGGGTTGCTAAATTCGTAATAGACATATTTTAGCTAAGCACACCCTGATGAACAAACATCGAGGCTCAGATCAACTACTAATGTGCATTAGACCAGCGTGGGTAACAGTCCACAACCCAACAACGACAAGTCGTAATCGTCTAGTCCAGCAGTGGACTATACAACCGAACTTAGCTGTATTTGCTAACTATCATGCTATCTGAGACAAACTTGAAAAAACCAACTCGACTTATACTATATGATACATATCCCATACGTGCTGTCGCCTTTTGGCTCACACGTGAGTTAGAGCTTAAGAGTTTTCAGGATGTTGAGTTTATTACTAGTTCCGACACTTCATCTCGTGAAATATGAGTGTTATGCACTTCAGGACCATATGTCATCTGAGTGAGGTTCTCAGGGCTGTATCTTGAGAAGATAAAACTCGTTATAACATTTACTACATTAAGTACCTTGTTAGAAATTAATGAAAGTTGACAGAAAGAATTCATGTTATCAACTTTTACTTACTTTCCTCCAACACTGTGTCGGGGCAGTAAAATTAATAAACATACGACAAACAATTTGTTCTGTTATGTATGATAGTAATATAAAAATGTTTGTTTTTTAGCTAAATTCGTGAATATCGTCAAAATTGGCGTAACACTTAGTAACTGGCATCGGTGAATGGAGGCTGCATTCCCGGAAGCCCTCTGGGACTAATTAGTTGTCGGAATACATACTTCTCTCTAAGGGTTACATATAGTTGAAATAACAAAACTTCCGTGGGTATTGGATATATCACTGTTTGGTTTACAAATAACGCCATTACACTGTGTTAAAGCTGAAACGTAATCTAGCATAGTATTTTCAGGCGCACATTCATTCATAGACAAACCATGTGGAGGCTGTAGAAAATAATTTGAAGAATATATATGTATGAGTGTGGCAAAATTAGGAAGTCTTAGTAAGTAAGTAAAGCAATGAATAAAGAAATTAATTTCTTTCAAAAACGCTACACATATCATCTGAGACAACGAATGTTTGATCTCTCATGCCCAGAAATTTTACTAACTACTGTGCCCTTAACCTGAAACACAGAAGTGCGTTACACTCCTATTTCACGGGACAATATCACACACTGAGTAGTTGCCCTCCTGCGAAGGTACTCATCTAGATGAATAAGAAAGCCTATAATATCAACCTTACAAAATAACTTAGAAACTATATTTTCAATAACAACAAAAGACAACCAATGGGGCGTTGGTAGCTCCATGGTGTGGACTGTTTCTTTCCGATCTGGAGGTAACAATGTCTTTTAGATTTTTTGGAAATGTATGTACGTTTATCATACGCCCTTACGGTGTAGGAAAATATCGCGTGGAATCCATCGCATGCCTACAAATAAATTCAAAGGTTGTGCGTGATGTCGGCCAAACCGCACTGGGCTCGCATGGACGACTAAGGCTATACAGTACACACCCCATACGGCCTACCCGTCCCTCGTGTTCTTCAGTGGGGACGTATAATGAGGTGATTATGATACAAATAGGAGTCTAGAATTTTTTATGATGTGTATGGGACCATGACAGAAGCAAAATTGAAGAAAATTAATTAATTTAACATCAGAAGGTTGTTCTTACTTTTCCGTTAGCACTGCTCTGCGCACGCGTCACCCGAGGCCACAGATGTTAGGTCTCTTATATACGGTAATTTTACTAGCTTTTAGTATAAATAATTCTAGAGTAACTAAAATAAAAAATAACAATATACAAGAAAATTAATTGGAGGTAGTTCGATGGAGCCCCTATTTGAATAAGAAAAATCATTATACAAAAATAAAGGGCTATTTTGCTTACATCTGGAATTGTCATAGCTATATATGAAACGGTAAAGGTCAGACGGACTAATAACTCGGAAAATCCAGCAAAAACGATTCGAACAAAGGATATAAAATATCAACAAAATCCTTTGAAAGAATAGCAAATACCTATCGTACGATAGCTTTAACAAGTCTTCGCATCATTACACCCTCCTTAGTTCTAGTGGGGTTGGTGTCCTTTTGACGTTTGCTAAATGCAAGATCGGGTGGCAGGCTTTTAAAATAATGGACACTGATGGACCGTGCGCATATATATTTGCTTCCTTTTTTACGCTGTATACACTACACTTATTTGTACAATCTGTATTAAGTTTACAAATATCTAGATCGGGTGTCTCTATCAAGTAAATTGAAAAAGTTGAAGGTATCATATAAAAATAGTCATAAAACTCACAGTTATCTGCGGTTTATGTTTTTAACTTTGACGAGATTTCTCTTCACTACATTTAGGTGTATTTTATTTTATTTATTAGGAATAACAAACAGTATGAATAACACATTTTATGTTTACAAATTATAAAGTAAATAACATTTGTAGGACAGTAAAATGTAAAATTAACACCGTTATTCACGTATTTTTAGCGAAATATTGCTATATGGGCACAATTTGGTAAACCAGTGCGATGGAAAAGGTTTAAAAAAAAATTGTTTTGGTGGGTTCTGTTAACCCGGGTAATACTATTAAAAAGTATCTTTTTCACCTATTTAAGATCGCTACTAGGTAGATATCATCCCGTGAAACAGGAGTGTTATGCACTTTTGTGTTTCGGGATGAGGCACTGTAGCTAGTGAAATTACCGGGTATAAGAGACCTAACATCTGTTGTCTCGGGTGACGGATGCAGTGCGGTATTGATGGGGGGTAATTACTGTCTATCAGTTGTTGGTCTCTTTTAATGCCGCTCTGTCATGGTCTGGCGTATCACTTACCATCAGGTGAGCGTCCAGACCGTCCTGTACACTTATAACATAAAAAAGCTCTCCCCATTAAGCGCTCGATAGTTTTTCCTTGTCCTGCACCTTTTGTCAGACTGTTGGGACCGTAAGGCGTCATACGCTACCGCTCACTTCGACAGGGTTTAGTGCACGTAATAAAACTCTAAGTACATAAGATACAATTAAGGATGTGATAATTTATATTAAAATCTTCCACCCCAACGGTAAGGTAGGAAACAAAGCGATTTAAAATATAATTCTAAAAGATATATTCGAGTATGTTGGTTACTGAAGTTCCAAGGTAAGGTCAACCCAAGAAGCTTAATACGTCACCGAGTTTTATTAAAATATCGTTTAATGTGATGCAAATAATTCCTTACATCCCAAATGTCACTTACACGCCCTTTTGAATTTTCAAAGAGAATAGAGCGGAATAAAAGCAAATGGCTTACAGACCACTCAAATGTCGTAAAAATTAAGCAAATTACGAAGTATTCATCTTAATGCTTCCATTCGAAATTTCCATCGAAAAATTCCACAATTTATCATCGCTCCACATTATCTCCAAATTATTTATTATAAGGAAAATGGCCATTCAAAGTATACTGTGAGAGATATATTGCGCATTTCAAGGCGAGTCTGAGTGCCCTAATATACTCTATGTATATTTGACGATTATAATTACCATATTTTTAAGGTATGTATTTATATATCTTAGGTCTTCTTTTCTCATAAGTGTAAACAAGGTTTCAGCTCATATCCTGTTATAAGAAAACAAAAGGAAATCTGTTTTTTCTGATAATCAACCTAGTGTCAGTAGATTATCAGAAAATCAACAGCTCTTAGACGTCATTACAGAGGGGCACGAGCATATCCGTTAAAGTGTATAGGCCTTAGTCGTTTCTCAAGATGTTTTCTTCGCCATAAGAGCGTTGGACAAACGTACATATATTTTTGAAAATTCGAATGACATTGGTACGTGGCGGGGTTTGAACCTGCACCTTCCAGATCGGAAGGCACAGTCCACACTAATGAGCCACCGACGCTCTACAGTTCAGTTGATATTTATCCTTTATTCTCAGTATTGGAATACGACTGTCACCATACCTAATCATTCAGCCGTAAGAGATAACTTATGACTTACACATACAATCTAACCTTTGAAGATCTCAATCTGCCTGCCTAGCTTGGACATAGTGATAAACTCTGCTCTACTATAGATTACGCCTTCGAACAGTGCAATCTTGTGGACTGTTAAAGTATTTTCATAAAAACTGATGATCTTCGTAGGGCACGTTAGGCCGTCGGTCTCTGCTACAATCTAACAATGGCAGTCGTTGACACCCACCAATCAGCATTAAGCCAGCGTGGTGGGGGCCAATCTCCTAGCTATGCTGTGCTGGAAAGCCTGTGCTCAGCATTAGGCTGTTATAAAATGATAATGTGATGATCAAAGATGTAAGAAGTATAGATTCGTGATATGCTCATAAAACAATCGAACAAAGTGTTCCGAATGACTG
Source organism: Leucinodes orbonalis (assembly GCA_019425675.1). NCBI lineage: Eukaryota > Metazoa > Arthropoda > Insecta > Lepidoptera > Crambidae > Leucinodes > Leucinodes orbonalis. The sequence goes on along the minus strand of PQWD01002451.1, from coordinate 8,024 downwards.
CATTGTCACTGGATAGCACACATACACATATTCGAATGAGCGTACATTTACCTAAACAAAGACCTACAAACTGTATTATCTTTGGCGGTTCGTTTTGCAGGCACGGGTGGCGTTTCTACCTTTATATATACCGAATATAATTTGGGATAATATCTATTTCCATGAAATTCAATTGTCAGTTAAATGAAGTAAATTTTTTAATAATAATTCAAATATGCTGAACACAAAGCGTAGTAAAACTTTATTTTATCAAAGTATAGGTATATATCGAAAAGTTGCGCTTCCACAAAGTTAGTTTGATAACTGGCTTATATCTTGCCCTTGTCTGTATTGTGGTGAATAATAGATCGCTAGCAAAATACTTTAAGGACTTATGAAGGTTTTGTTTGGGATGGAAACGTAAATTTTTTTGACCGTTTGTCTTTGCGGTCCAAGTTTGTTTAGTTAGGTATAGAAGGACTTAGTAAATAAATTGATGTTCAGTATTTACATTAACACATGATTTATTTAGAGCGTCGGTGGTTCTTCGTTGTGGACTGTTACCTTCCGTTCTGGAAGGTGCATGTTCAAATCCCGCCACGTACCAATGTATTTTTGAATTTTCGGCGGTAGCGGGATTTGAACCTGCATCCTCTAGATTGGAAGGCGACAGTACACACCTAACTAAAATATAATGATGATAAATGGTATCTTCGGTGGTTACCGAAGATACCATTTATCATCATTATATTTTTTTATTTAGTCTAGACTGAATCATTTCAGTATTACTCCGTTTCAGCCAGTCCTTGCTTCAGTGCGTATAGAAGATGATGGTTTTTATTCAAAACATTTTGGAAATTTCTAAAACTTGTGGTTACCATCGGCATTGTCATTTATTAAAATGTATAAGTATTGTATCGATAAAGTTGTCTTTACCAGACAATATATTTAACTTTGAAAATTCGCTTTCGAAATTCCACTGGCAATACTTTAAAAACAACAGATAAAGCCCTGTGTAACATAGACCGTGGAGCAATGTACAAAAAGCGGGCACAACGGGTTTTGGTATTTCGTTTATGTATCATAGTTTTACGTTGTATTGATCGTGAATTCGTTAGTGTTTGATATAAATGCTGAATATATTGACGATTACTTACAGCTGTAATGTTGCACAAGTTCTCTGGAATTGAATTACTTTTAACAGTAATTTATTCACAGTAATTTATACAGTAATGGATTTATTCATTTATTTTAGGCAGATAACTAAGCTATAAACGAATCACAACTAAAATATGAAGCTTTTATAATTTCCCAATTAATACATCCTGATGTATAAGTAAGTAATTATTTTAGGAAAAATATAGGCACGTGTAGCCTTACAATACACTCCAAACTAGTCTTATTAACTTAAAAATCTAATATGATGGAACGAGGATACTAAAGACGAAAATTAAATTGCACACCGCATTTCGTAGTACTTGCAACGACATTTGGTGCAAAGATATTAATCTGACTGTTTATTGTTATCTAAATTCAAAATAAATATTAAAAACTATTAAAGCAAACTAGTAAAATGAGGCCGGCCATGGTTATAGCTTGATAGATAGGTATATTGGTTATAGATTATGATAACCATTCTTGAAGGAGGGAATTCATACTTGCTTATAGAATTTTGATGAATGTTTTGCATGATGTACAACAATGTATATTATCCTACATAAGAGTTTTTATGTTCTCATATATATGTCCTAATATATAGGACATACAAACTCTACTGTAGGCAGCTCCTAATGACTTTCAATATGTGTTTTGGGCATTTACTCGTCGCACTACGTGCGTGTCGACAAAGCCTTTGAATCTCCGAAATGGGTCAATTTGAATAGAAAATAAATAAAGGCATTGTCTTCTTATAAATGTAGCTTTTAGGATTGTTTTTAAGTATTTACGGAGTTGTGACAGATCAAACATAATTCCTAACACCAATTTGGTGAAATAGCTCAAAAGTTGGCAAAAGTTACACCAAGAGTTTTTCATTGCGGTACAAACATTTGTGCGCAGAAATATTTGTGTTTGTAATTCAAAAGTCGATGAGTATGTTTGTCTGTTGTTCATTTCTCATTATACAAATTCGAACAAAATATTTTATTGTTAAACTATCGACTTTAAAACGTTTTCATCGCAAAGTCAATGTATATATTGTTGCAGGTTAGTCAGGCTGATGTAAGTGAGAGGGCTGTAAAATCGAACGACACGAATATATACAGACAAAATACTGGCAAAAAGCCGGATGTTTTTGCTTCGCCTCGATATCACAGTTTCAATATTGCCACACATAGGGGCTGCATTCTTTTGTTTGGTAGCCTTTGTCAGGTGATGTTAGATTGTTGCGATGGAAACTTACATGTTTTTGGTTACATCCGATGTAGGTATATCAGTGTTTTAATTATAAATAAATAATAAACGACGTCGGTGACTCAATCACCGACGTCGTTTATTATTTATTTATTTATAAAAAGCACTAATGTATCAATTTGTGATCCTGAAGATTGTAGGAACATATTTAATGTATCGCCACACTCCCTAACAATACTGTCCCAGAATATACGAAGCATATCATGTAACACTGATGATTTTGTCACACTACTAGAGCGAACTAAACTGTCATGGGACTTACTTGTCCTAACTGAATGCTGGCTACCGTCAACAGGAACCATACCTAAGATCCCAGGATATAACTATGCTGCGACAAAAAATAACTTGACGCAAAATGAGGGCGTGGTTATTTACTTTAAGCAAAACATAAATCCATCCATAGAAGAGCCACAATTCAATGACGCCAACTGTTTGGTGACCAAGCTTGATTCATCAACGGTTGTCATTTCCATATATCGTCCACCCGGATATAAAGAGCCATCTATATTTATAAATTCTTTAAGAAATATTTTAAATAACTTAAAAAGCTACCAACACATTTTTCTGGTGGGTGATATTAATATTGACATCAATCCTGGCACTGGTGATCAACGGTCATGGGACTATTTGAATTTACTCGCTGAGTTTGACGTCCACCCAGGTCTTAACGTGCCCACACATAATCGCACCTGCTTGGATCATATTATGGTCAAGTCAAACAAGGAAGTCAATTGCCTTGTTATTCAATCTTCCATTACGGATCACAACAGTGTAGCACTGCATGTGATAAAAGACAAAGTCTGCTCAATACCTACCAATAAGTTTAAGAGTTCTGTGGACCATGATGGACTAGATTCAACTATTAGAGCTTTAGATTTGTCACCTCTGTACAGTATGACTGATGTTAATGAAGCGGCTAAATTCTTTTCGGACACACTGACTACGGCTATTAGCAATAACACCCGTGTTGTTCCTGTGTCTAGACGAAAAATAATTCTTAAGCCATGGATAACTCCTGGTTTGCTCAGATGCATGCGCAACCGAGATAACTTGCATAAAAAATTCATAATGAATCCAGGGGATACAATCTTAGCCCAGACATACAGACGTTACAGGAACTTCTGTAATTCACTACTCAAAAAAGTTAGGCGTTCATACGAGAGGGAGGAAATCATCAAAAATAATAAAAATAATAGGAAGTTGTGGGAATGTATAAAAAAATTCACGCACAGTAATAAAGTAAATGTCCCTTCGTCGGAGCTTTTGAGAGATGGAAGTCCACGCGACAGATTGAACTGTGTTAACACTTTCTTTGCTGACATTGGTAAAAGTATTGTGAATGATATGAAAGTTGGTAGTGACTTTAAGTCTCGGGATAACACTTCTTGCACTGTACCTATTTCTATATCGAAATCATTAGTACTTGCCCCCACAGACGAGTTGGAAGTCGGCAACCTGGTGATGAATCTCCGAGACAATAGCTCTGCTGGTGACGACCTTATTTCGGGCAGACTTATCAAGCGCCATCGTGATATTTTAATAACACCCATTACATTTATATGCAACCTTTCCATGGAATCCGGTGTCTTCCCAGACATTTACAAAAAGTCTATTGTAATACCCATTTACAAGGGGGGCGACAAGGGCTCTGTTGATAATTATAGACCAATATCCTTGCTCCCTATCGTGTCTAAAATTTTGGAACGGATTGTAAGCAGGAGACTGGTGGGCTTCCTTGAGAAAAATGAAATCATTTCTGACTGCCAATTTGGTTTTCGATCAGGGAAATCTACAGATAATGCAGTTCATACCCTCACTGACTTTATAGTTCGTAAATTGGACGCGGGGGACAAGGTTATGGGCATCTTTATTGACTTACGCAAAGCGTTTGACACCGTTTCACCGGAAATCCTCTTGGAAAGAATGGAGAAGATAGGTGTAAGAGGTGTAGCTCACAAATTCTTCACCAGCTATCTGTCTGGACGCAAACAGGTGGTAAGGGTGGAAAACTGGGTCAGTGATGTGAAGCCGATAAACTTCGGCGTTCCTCAAGGCAGTGTTCTCGGTCCCACCCTATTTCTCATCTACATCAATGAATTGTGTCGGATGAAGTTGAGAAATGGAGAAACGGTGGCGTTTGCTGACGACACTGCGATACTGTTCCATGGTGAAGACTGGGACGAAGTTTTTCATCATGCTCAGAGAGGACTTAACGCTTTTTCAAACTGGTTACATAACAGTTCTCTAGCGCTTAACACCCAAAAAACCAAATACATGACCTTTTCGATCTTAAACCGCGAAATTCCCTCTCATCTTACTTTAGTATATCATGGTAATTCGTGCTTAACCAAATCACACTGCACTTGTCCAAAACTTGCTTCATCTTCCACGGTTAAATACTTGGGTGTCATGTTGGATCGTAACCTTAATTTTCATGCGCATATCGACCTTCTAGCCACTAGGATCAGAAAACTAATCTATATATTTAAAACCTTGAGACATATAGCGTGTCACTCAATCATTAGGACCGTTTACTTGTCACTTTGCCAATCATTGCTGAGCTACTGTATTTTGTCGTGGGGTGGCGCAGCAAAAACAATTTATTAAGGTGGAGCGAGCCAGGGCATTCTAAAGGTTAGTGCATTCCTTCCTTATACTTCCCAACCTATGTATTCAAGCACTGGAAAGTGCACACAGTCCGTCATTTGTTTATACTTGCCATTGTCATGCACAAACACTCTATTATGCCGTATGACCAACATCTTAAAGTTAACAAACGCAGAAAGGGCACAGTGTGTTCACAAATATTTCCATACAAGTTTGCTCAGAGTTTTTTTGCTTTTTGGGTGAATATCTATATAATAAGGTCAATACCGCCCTCTCTCTGTACTCTTTGACAAGTTACAGATGTAGAAGGAAACTGTCCCTGTGGCTGCTTGACCTCAATTACAATGCTACAGAGGAAATTATAACTATATTGAAATAGAATAAACACTTATGGAGAATAGAAGTTTTATATTTATTAGATAAAAAATGTTGCATGTTCACCATTACCCCTACACCACACTTGATTCGAGCATTCATACAAACACAAACATTCACACCACACACACACACACACACACACACACACACACACGCACTCACACACACACACACACACGCACGCACGCACGCACGCACGCACGCACGCACGCACGCACGCACGCACGCACGCACGCACGCACGCACGCACGCACGCACGCACGCACGCACGCACGCACGCACGCACGCACGCACGCACGCACGCACGCACGCACGCACGCACGCACGCACGCACGCACGCACGCACGCACGCACGCACGCACGCACGCACGCACGCACGCACGCACGCACGCACGCACGCACGCACGCACGCACGCACGCACGCACCGCACGCACGCACGCACGCACGCACGCACGCACGCACGCACGCACGCACGCACGCCGCCACGCACGCACGCACGCACGCACGCACGCACGCACGCACGCACGCACGCACGCACGCACGCACGCACGCACCACGCACGCACGCACGCACGCACGCACGCACGCACGCACGCACGCACGCACGCACGCACGCACGCACGCACGCACGCGCGCACGCACGCACGCACGCACGCACGCACGCACGCACGCACGCACGCGCGCACGCACGCGCGCACGCACGCACGCACGCACGCTCGCACGCACGCACGCACGCACAATCACACACACACACATCACACACACACACATCACACACACACACACACACACACACAATCACACACACACACATCACACGTAGGTACGCAACTCACATTGCTGTAACCTCACACATAATTACAATGTTGATTGCTATCATTATTAATGTTTCCTTTTTGTCATTTATTGTATACATTTTGAAGTTATTTATACTGTAAAGACATCCTGGCGATCCGAGGTGGTGGCCTGGTGACCTGTAACTCAGGTACCCTTTGAGGTACCTTTATCAGGCATCAGTCTCACACATCTATCATGTTCTTATAATGTCTGTGTCATATGTTTGTGTTGAGAAAAACAAATAAAATAAAATAAATAAACATTAATTCTGTGTAGGTATTTTCGATGTTTTCCTAATCACAACAATGCACTGTTTTCAAGTTATAATACAGATACTGTTATACATTATTATTCAAAGTTTTAAACGCCTGCATCTTATTCACGCCTGATATTTTTGAGGTAAAACACAATGGAACAATTTTGCATTGATATAGTAAAAGGACTTTGAATTTTGTATTGTCTTCTACAAACCAAAATTCAAAGTGATTTGAAACAATAAACATGCATTATGGCAATGGGGTTATTATTTAATATGTATTATCTAATTAAAGAAGAAATTAAAAGTTATTTTAAAATTATAATGGTTTGATTTTTTCGTCAGTCAAAGATAAACTTTTACTCAAATGTGTTTAATTCAAAGCGGTAAGCGGTAAAATCTTGACACCTCACCAAGTTCTGAGGTTAAAGCTGAAAAGTAGAAGATAACATTTTTACTGAATTAAATTTGGGTTTCAGTCTTAGATGATTTATCACTAAACAAGATGCACAATCACGAATAAATGTCAACAAAAAATGTCTAGCCGCACTACCTACGCATAGCTCTATATATTTATAACATAAAATTATTCATTTAAATTTTGACTACTGAAAGGCTTCAAAATCAAAAGCACGAAAACTCAATATGTCAATAAGACATGTAAAATTTGAATGATAATTCTGCCCATCCGACGCGATGGGCAGAATTTTGCCGCGGACACTTATTGAGTGAAATTGTGCATCTAGTAAGTTTTTTGTTTTTTCTGTTTTCAGTTAAAAACTTAAAAAAAATGTTCTACACCGTCGCTCTATAAAGGTTTACAGCAAGTTTCACCATTTATTGATTGTTTAGACTTGGATCTATAATAAGATATATTATTTCGTACATAGGGACCAAATCCCCTTTCCATGCTTAAAAAAAATGTTTATTCATTGATGAATCTACAAACAACCAAAAAGGCCCATGTGCACAAGCCTTCCCAATCAGTATCACTATGGCGGGATTGCTCATTTGCACCATGCGGACTCAATGCAGATTGACGAGTATTTACCACTATTTATAAATACTATATTTTTTACTAACCATTAAAACAACATATGCACTGTTACTGCACGTTTACTTATTTTAAAATATTATTCAGTGATGCATGACAGGGGTAAAAATTAGGAAAGTGTTATAACAAAGTTCATAGACAGGATATTTTGAAATACTTTTCATAATATTTTCAACGACTCTCAACCCGGAATAATTATGAGAATTAATTCTTAACATTCTAAAGAAAAAATATCAATTTCAATTAACGATAAAATCAGAGTTCAGTCGTAATTAACGCATTAGTTTTTACTGCTGCTATAAATCACGCTTATTTGAAATTTATAAAGGGCCCGCGACGGCGCCGCAGCGCTAATCTTATAAATTATGAAAAACAAGGCGAGGCAATAAATTGTGTACAGAATCCGAAGGAGACAGACCCCTTGGCACATTGGTCTCGTCGACGTCTTTGAGGAACTCAAGTACTTCATGCACAGAGAAAATAGAAGCACCATTTAAAATC
>PQWD01002450.1:0-19815 GCA_019425675.1 Leucinodes orbonalis | reverse complement strand
ATTATTTTTACATTATTTATTTGTTGCTATAATCGGTTGTTATTTATTAGTTTAAAACCAATCATGTTATAATATAATTTAAATTTTCACTATCAATTTCATGATAATGAGTCAAATACCACCCAGTACAAATACATAATCTAGCGATTTATTATATTAAAATTGAAAATCCACAAAATGCACAAATTCTAATAAATAAATTGGATATACCGTTTTAGTAAAAACTATTTTTAAAGACGTTCGTTGTAAAGACCGGTTAACCTAAGCTCAGGCATGGCTCGGAAGCGTTTATCCGACGACTGACCATAAGCTATTGTCCAGAAATATGGATCATTTTGCGGAGCTAGAAACATGGATACAATGGCATTTTTTTTTTTTTAAATTTTATATTCAAACTGGCTTTTATATACGCAAATATTTTTAACTCAGTTTTTGGGCTCCTATTACTTATCTGTCAAGTCTCTTTTTGCAAGTAACTAAGAATGCATTATTCATATTGATAACAATTTATGTAAGTTCAGCTGCAGCATGGAATTGAAGCTTTTGGCGTGTTTGTTAATTTGGTTGAACGCCGGGAATCCAGAATTCCAGACACAATAGAAAATCTATTGTGTTTGGTGCCTTGAGGCGTCATTGGCTGTCAAAGGGCTAAATAACATTAAAGACGATACATCTACTACAATAAGTCTACAATATCACAGTCACTAACTGGAATTTTGATGGTTTTTATACGTATACTGAAAAGTGTCAAGCACAGATTTCCCAATACAGGAGATGGGGCAAGCCGCGTTTTTAAGTGCGACAAATGTAAGCTCAACGAGCATACACTGGCGGCCAGTTTACGATCTGTGAGACGAATCAAGACGCACGAATATAGAAAAATAACCATTTTTTCCCAAAATGCCATCCTGTGCAATTGTAACATGCCATCATCGCAATGAATCAGTAAATTTACCAATACCTTTTCACAGGTAAGAACCGAAAAGAAATTGCGACACTGGACTGCCTATAAACTTGGCGGCTTGTCCAGTCTAATTGTATATTCGGATGTCTGTGGTGTCAAGAGTCAATACTTTAATATAATTAACAATCAAACATAAGTTAATTTATTTCAAGCCAGTAACGGTATTTAGGTGCACGAAAATAAAAAAGTAAAGTAATTTACAATAACTTAGGCAACTATAAAATCAATAGAACACAACTTCTATCAGTGTAAAAGCCGTCCCCAGAATTCCCTTAGACCAGGAAACGTTTATCTGACGGGCGACCATGCGCTTTGTCCAAAGCTGGCCATCCGGCCACAATAGACTTTTTTCCCTTCATTGGAGCATTATACTGTAGACCCTGATAAGACCGCATGAATGTTTACCGACGCTAGCAAGCCAATACTGGAAGTAAATCGCATTTTTTGAAGCCAGTGTAGGGACACATGTGTGTGTGAATGTATGTCAACATATTTTACGAGCGCGATGAATGAGTGAAAGCAGTGTTGCACCTTAGCCCTTTGTAGCTAGATCTAGCACTTTTAAGCATAGGTGAACTCCTTTTTAACGATTTAGCCCGAAAAGAGCAATCTAAAAACGGCTACATGACATGATTATTTCAGCATTTTAGAACAGAAAATCTTTTGATGCCAATCTAGCTTTTTAACTTCTCCAAAGGCCCTATTTCTAAAACTAAGGTGGCAACTAAGTGAATGCTATCAGTTGCTGCGCACTGACCGGCTACTGTACTAGGGTTCAGTTGAGGGAAAATCAATTAAATTTTATTTAACATATTAATCCTTTTATTGATGATGCTGATAAGAGCCGATGATGATGATGAATCCTTATATTTGATGGTCAGTGGAATGCAACCGGTTAGTGTCAAGACCCACACGTAACACGGTTAGTCAAATTAGGGTCAAGTTTCTCCCACCAAACATAGTAACACGCTGGTAGATAAAGGACGAGGTTAGGCACTAGGTTTTCACATCTTTGTTAGTAATTTAAAATAGGGCATGGCACCTATAGTAGTGAATACTCTTAGATAGAAGCATACAAAATTATTAAACAAGTAACACAGGTAGAAAATAAATATAAACAACAATTCTAGAAGAGCTCTCTAAATGTCTATTCACCTCTTCTAGTGGCTCTAGAAGAGGTTGAATAGATATTTTACGTCTATAGGGCAAGAACTTGCAAATAATACATTAAATAAGTTAGGTCTAACTCAGAAAGACTTGGCAAAAAGGGCTACAAAGCCTAGCTCTATACCGGACTCCTTCGCTATGTTTCCAACCGATTGTGGCGAAGTTAGGAGAATTATTATGAGTCTGAGATCAAAAAGTGCCCCTGGTATAGACAATATATCTACAAACTGTTTAAAGTGCGTGCCCTTACATTATTGAACCATTTACTCACCTTATAATGCTAGTCTGGAAACCGGTGTCTTCCCCAAAATATTTAAACAGCTATAATAACACTGTCTACAAAGATGGATCTAAAAATCTAGTGACGAATTATAGGCCTATATCCTTGCTTTCCTCTCTTTCAAAAGTCTTAGAAAAAATTGTTGCTAACAGATTAAATTCATACCTAGAAAAAAATAACTTATTAAACCCTAACCAATTCGGCTTTAGAAAAAATAACTCAACAGAAGATGCTGTTTTAAAATTCACAGAGACGGTACGCTCCTGTTTAGATAGTAACCGTCGATGTCTCGGTGTCTTCCTTGATCTCCAGAAGGCATTCGACACGGTTTCCGTCCCTATCCTACTGACAAAATTGCAAAATATGGGAATCCGGGGTGTCCCACTCAGTTGGTTTGAATCCTACCTTACTGAAAGATCGCAGAGGGTTAGAATAATGGTCACATAAGTAACGGTGCCACTGCGAATTCGGTACACCACAGGGCAGTACCTTAGCCCCCTCCCTTTTTTTGGTCTACATAAATGACCTCTGTGACCTTGATTTAATGGAGCTGATACTTATATGTTTGCAGATGACACTGTGATCCTATTTCATGGCCCTTCCTGGGACATTGTACGAAACCGTGCTGAAGTGGCGATGAAAAGAGTGACGTTATGGCTTGAGAAACCTTCTGTCTCTTAACACCAACAAAACAAAATATCTTTGCTTTGGCATAACAACTCGCTCTCGCCCAGGTCAAAACTTCAGAATACAATTGCACACTCACCCATGTAATAAGCAAACACATCAACCTGCTCAATGTAATTGTCCTTTCTTATTTCGAGTTACTGAGCTCAAGTATCTTGGCGTTATCATTGACGAGGGTCTCAATTGGGGACCTCAAATAACTGCGCTCTCAGGTAAAATAAGAAGACTCATCTACATTTTCAAAAACCTTCGGGAGGTAGCTAGTGATGATGTGCTATTGCTGGTATATAAATCGCTTTGTGAGAGCATTCTCTCCTACTGTATATCTTCATGGGGTGGCGCATCAAAAACCCACCTTATTGAATTAGAAAGAGCACAAAGAGCCGTCATTAAAGTAATTAAGCGACTACCCTATAGATTCCCCACTGTTGACCTCTACCAAAAATTTAAGGTATTGACTGTTAGGAAGTTATTTATATATCGATGCTTGCGTAGATATCACCGCTTCAAAGTACCCCTGCTTCCTACCTGTAACAAGAGAACAGTTAAGCTGCCTCTACCAAAAGTAAACACAACGTTTGCGCGAAAAAGCTATGAGTACTGTTCACCAATGATTTATAATAAACTTTTTAACAATATAAATATCGTTAATAAACTTAACAACTTTGAGTTTAAAAAGTTACTTACACTAAAACTTAATGAACTTGACTATGATGCAATTGAAGGCCTATTTATTAGGTTTTCTTAACAATATATATGGCTAACATAATACACATTTACGCACACATACATATGTACACAACACAATACATCTTTACGCACACATACATACCTACATACACAACACAATACACCTTTACACACACATACATACACGACACAATACACACGCACTTGCACAACCACGCATATAAACTAATTAACACACACTTCCATACACCAAACTTTTATATGTATAATAATTACACTGTAATAATATAAGAATTCAATCTTTTAGATAACATACACAGTTTGGCAAATGGATGTAAATATGTCTATTCTAAATCCTTATGTGATAGTATAAATATTTTGTCAATAGTTTGGGAAGTCTGAGGCCTGTAGCACAGTGTAAACTAACACAGGTCTCAGAGATCATTATTTATTGTTGTACAATGTAAAATATTAAATAAAGATTTATTTATTATTATTATTATTATTATTAATTAATTAAAGTTATTTTACTGAAAGAGATATAGCACACAAGTCTAAAATGTTGTTAAAGATAATAAAAGATGATTTAATAAAAATGTAGGGTTTCGTAAATGAAAATCAAAATTGCTTTAATTTATATGCCCACTCACAATGTCGTCTTTCTTAAAAGTAAAACGTATTGTAAAAATTCGTAGGAAGTATATCAATGATTAGCATTTGGCAAATTGAATTGCGACCCAGTCGCATTCGGGCAAATGATAGTGTTATTCAAACTTCACTCTTTCTCTTCAAAAAATAAGGTTCTAAATAGAACTTCATTGTCGACCCCATACAAGTAGCTAACAAATGTAATGTGCAACCGCAAAACGTTTAGGAGCTCAGCCATTGCCCCAAGAGTTGTGATTTATAAACGATTAGATTCGGTGCTTAAACCCCTTTAAGATAGGGTTGATATTGGCATAAAATATATTCCATTGGTGGAACACATTTTAAGTGGTCAGTTTAGCCACTAAGTAAGCACGCATTTATTGTAATGTAATCGCAATAATTGATTGAGATATCAAATTAAATGGATAAGGATAACAAGTTTGCGGGAAACCTACTAATTCAAAGACGAATAACATTAACATTTGATTAGTCATTTTAAGAATATTTTAGCAAATAGTTTAACATATGTAGTATCAAATAAAAACAACTCAGTAACAATTATTTCTTACAGTATACATAATAAATAATGGTTTTAGTTGCTATGTAGTTGGTTATTTTATTATAATATGTAGCATGGACTACTTTTCGACCTAAGTATAAGATGAAAACGTCGGTGGCTCAATGGTGATGACTGTTGCCGTTTGATCGGTAGGCGCAGGTTCAATCCCGCCATGTACCAATGTGTTTTCGAATTATCTGTACGGTTGTCGACGCTCTTACGGTGAAGTAAAACATCGCGAGGAAACCTGCGCACGGCTGCACAGAGATTCAAAGGTTTTGCGTGAAGTCGGCCAAACTGCACTGACCTCGCGTGGACGACTATAGCCTGTACACCCTACACGCGTAGACTCGTGCTCCTCGGTGGGGACGTTTTATGAGCTGATGATGATAGTGACTGTCTTTGTTCAATATTACCTTGTCATGGTGAAGAGTGTCACTTACTATCAGGTGAGCGAACAGTCTATACAAAGTGATTATTCTTCGTCAATATCGCTCTGCTCTCCACCCAAGATGACTTATGTTAGGCCTCATATACCCGGTAATTGCACTACAGTGCCCTCAACCCGATACCCAAAAGTATATAACACTCCTATTTCACGGGACGATATCTGGCAAGGCAGTAGAACCGATATACCAGTCATTTCGAAATTACTAGTGTGCAGCTTGATTTAAAACGTTTTGAGTCTGTTATGCACTTCATTTTACTGCCTTTCTCGAAATTCAGCCCGGTTCAGCACACTCTAATCGAAGAGGTGAAATTAGAATACCGAACTGGGGTAGCCCGCACATACACATATACATTGATAAAGATCCATCATACTAGTTAACTCCCTATATATTAAAAGAAAACCTCTTTTAACCCTGTAATCGCTCCTGACAGATATATCCAACAGAAACAATTGATTTTCTATTGTGTCTTGAATCCTGGCGGTCAATTGGTAAAATAAAAAGCAACCTCCTTTCTAGCTTATATCGGTGTTATTAAATACAAATTTGAAGAATAATAAAGCCAGCTTTAACGTTATAACATAAGTGTGTGCCAGTACAGCCTTAGGTAAAATCAAAGTAAATCTCTTATTACGAGCATCAAGAACATGCCGTTGCTGTCAAAAAAATTCCGTATTTGCTTTCCGCCTTATACAGGAATTCACGGAAGCAACGAACGACGGTGATAAAGGAATACCTAACATATACCTTTGTAGGAAATAAAATACATTTGTATTGTTAGATCGGATAAGTAGGGTCTTATTTTAACTGGTGTGAAAGTATACCCGGGTCCTACGGATCCTTGCGCCGTTTCACTCCCTGTTTTACGAGCGGGTTTCAATAAAAACGGATTGATGTCGCTGTATTACAGCTCTAAAATGAACACAGGGGGTCTATTTGTACGGCCTAGATGGATTTGCTTAGCTGCTGACTTTCTTTAGATTGTATGAGTCACAATATGTCCTTCATCAAACCTGTACAGAAAATTAATTTTACTTGCAACAAAACAATTAAGCTAGAAGCAATCCAATCTTTAATTCTGGATGAAAAATTATTGTTCATTACTTGTATCAAAAATTTGCTACAGGAAACATCTAAAAGAGGAAGTAAAACACATTAAACTTAAATCAATATATCAGCCTATAAAGTCCTGCAGAGCACAGGTCTTCTCACATAGCATAAATATGTGCAAGTTAGGCGATAAACCGAGCGTCGGTGGCTCATTAGTGTGGGCTATTGCCTTCCGATCTGGATGGTGCAGGTACATATTCCGTCACGTACCAATGTATTTTCGAACACTAATAACCTAAAAATGTTCCAGTTGTTCAGTTTCGGATAAATAATAATGATTGAAACTCAGTCTTATTTTTCGAATTGTTCTCAAGTGGCGTCCTCGTAACGGAAAACGAAGCGTAGGCCGACCCCCAACCAGATTGACTAATGACCAGAGGGGTAACCACAATCTCTTAAAACAGAATTGTTATAATGAGACGTCAGTATTTTTGTACCAGAGAAGACGAAGTAATATTATGGTAACACTGTTTTAGAGATGGCGGTAACCCCCCTGGTTAAGGTGGCGGGTAGCAGATGGATGTTAACTGCTAGGGATCGGTCGCGTGGAAATCATTAGGTGAGGCCATCGATCAGCAGTGGGCATGTTAGGCATGATGATGACCCTTATTGTAATAACTTACAGCTTCACTACACCGCCATCTATTGAATATATTATCAGATTATCTCTAGTCAGAAAAATGCCAGGGGGTCTCCGCATCATAGGTGCGGAAACCCCCCTGAGTCAGTATTTAATTTAATAATGCGTTGGTATTTTTTGTACCATTAAAGGAAGTAATATTATTGTTATACTGTTTTAAGATATAATGATAACCACTGTGGAGTGTTTAAGTATTGATTTTCTTTTGTGTGATTTCATAACAGTATGGGACATTAATGTTGGTCTTTAATGTCAAAAGCAAGTGACCCAGTTAGTCTTACGGATAATTTTAAAACTCACGTGGATCTCATATTTTCCAACTGTAAGAACCAAGTCAATTAAGTTTTGGTGCATAATTCCCCGGAGAAGTGTCAAAACAATACCGGTAGATTAATTAACGGGGTAGATATATTCTCTTATACAAAATATGTCCAAACTTTTGCACTTTTCCAGCTTTTTTAAAGTATCGTAGGACGCCCTCCAGCCCGGTGAACTGATTGCCAAGATCGCTTAGGGAGGCTGGATAAGAAAGCGGAGGACTGAGATACTCGGTGTTGAATTGGGGAGACAAATTATATCAAGTTGTGGATTTAGATAGCTTAACAAAGATAAAAATAAAACTCCAATTTTGTGAAGCTTTCATAGTTCGTTTATTTTATTTCGTTTTAAACTAAACTTGTGTTCATTTATACTTCTTAAGTAAAGCTTTACCTAAAATTTGCAAAATTGTGAGTAACTAATAAAAGTTTGTATAATTTTCTCATTAAAAGTGTAACTAAAGAAATATAACTACAATATTTTTCGTTAATAACTATCATCAAATTTCCATATCTTCAGCATTAAAATTAGAGTAAATTTCGCACACAATAAATTTAATCTCAATGAAAATACCACCCAAAAATATAACAGCAGTAAATTCATTTTCTTAAAGCATAAGATTTGCAAGACCTAAAGCCTCATTTTATTCGACATCAAATCCCTTTTGTTTCTTGAATTCTTTATGCAAATCAGTCTGATATCTCATTTAGTTTTTCTCTTTAACATTTCATAAAACCCTGATTTCATTTGTGAGATGTAGGGCATTCATTTGAGACAATACACAGCTTACTTTATTAAATGAGAAGGAATGGCGGGGTTGGAATGCTTTAAAGGCGCGATCAAGACCGTAACACCTTCCAAAGTGAGCTCGTAAACAGATCTGAGTGGTGTTCCAGCCTTTTGTCCTTGCCTCCTTGGTTTTAGATAGTATAGTCAATGGAGGTTTTACCGTTGTCTCGGAGCATTACACAGCCGCATGATCCATCTTTTCACCTTCCATTTGTACGTTTGATATTCCGCACACCTCTAAAATGCTTGAATGTTAACAGCACTGTAAATATTGTGGAGCACTGATAAAATCGTATTGTTAAATGTATGGCATCATCAAGTTTTTATAATTCAAAAAAGATAATTTTGTAGGGAACAGAAAGACGGGGTAAATATACTTCAGTTAATTTAATATCTTTTTTTTCATCAAAATAAAAATTGGTTATTTCTTGGTTAAGAATATTGAGTATATGCTACAGTCTCGTTTGGTTTCACGTTTTTTTGACAATACATTTGACTTTACACAGACACTACGCTTCATGGATAAAACTTCACTCCAACATTAACACACGTCATGTTTCACATAACACAGTCAAAACTGTAGTTACAGTCAATGTAGTCACACAGCATTGAATTAACGCAAAGAGTTGTGGGCCAGAACATTTCAAATTGAAAGCCATCAGGGAGGCTTAAAACCAGATGTGCAGGTTATACTGGTATTACATGTACACTTATATATTTGAATTGGAAGCAATCAGTGCTGTATACTACTATTTTCACTTAATAAAATACGAGTATTTAAATGTTTCGTTCTTCACTATTAAAGTTTTTTTTCTAGGTTGTGGAATGACCAAAAGCGATTAAACAACCTATTGTATCGTCTCATAATTAAAATCACTATATACTGGATAGGCAAACATAAGTCATCAATGTTGTAATAAAAGTTTTTTCAGTATAAAAACTACTTAAGAAAACTATGCTAGTAGGATAAATTCAACTGGATGGGGAAAACGGAGAACTGGAAATTTGGCGCAAACTGGGGAGACCTGAGTCCAGCAGTGGAAAGGTTTTATATGCGATAGGTTGAAGAGAGATGTACACTACTGAATGAAAACCTCCCCTTATAACTTCCACGCGGGCAGATAACATCCAACTGTTACCCGCCACCTAAACCGGATCATCCGTCCATCTGGTTGGAGGTCGGCCTACGCTTCATTTTCCGTAACGTGGATACCACTCGAGAACCTTTCCGCCCCATCGGCTTTCGGTTTAACGCACTATATGCCCAACTCACTGCCACTTCAACTTGCTAATCCTTATCTTACAATACAAATGGAATTTATTTCCATCAAAGGTGTTAGGTATTCTTTTATTTACGAAGATTGTATGCCCGATTCCTTTTCTTTTAATATTTTTTTAAAGTATTGCAATGGTTTCGACGTGGTCAATCACGAGATATTCTTTGTTTTTTACTAAAGCTGTTCTGTACTTACCCACGGCCCAATCTCTCCATAGCTATGCTGTGCGGAAAGGCTTGTGTCCCGCAATTTGCCGTTATGGACTGATGATGATGATAATGACTGTACTGGGTCTCGTACTATTCGCCTGCATATAACGGCTAGCTTAATTGCTTTACTTTAACTTTAACCGCCCCTGTTATAGCCAAAAGAACAATATGCTTTTATTGTGCAAGCGTTAAAATTTTATTTATAATAGAATACCGATATTCCCTTAAAACGTAGTAAAATGCGCCCTTAACTTGAACATGGAATTTCCGATTTTACGTTACGATTGCTTTCATTTCCTTCAAAGGTTTGTAATCTGATGTATTCCTTAAACACCTACGCTCAACCTTTTTTACGCGTGGGATATCAGAATAAAGGTAAAGATTGGGGAGATTTTTATATGGTGCAAAATGTTTTTGATGTTAGTCAACGTGCTTTTAGGGATCACAAAGTTTCTAGTTAGATGCATATTGCTTTAACAATTGAAGGCTAAATAATCTTGTAGTTGTATTTAACAATCACCCTTTGCATTTCACTATAGAGCATAAGCCTTCACACACAGTATGTCTATGAGAAAATTAGACCCTAATCTAGGGCGTAGGCCAAATGAGGATTATTTGGTTCTAAAGATTATACCATCCCAAGATGAAACTAACGGCTGAATGTTCTTTCTGGCGCACGGAGGTGTTCGAGATAAATAATTTTAACGCTTAACTATCATAAAGTAGGCTAAGCCTAGCTGTGGACTATTACAAATCTAAAAAATAGATCAAAACAATATTTTTTTGTGATTACACAAATTTCTTTGCATTTCCCTCATGGGGAGTTTAGGGCGTACCCATCAGACCCACTACGCGATTCTAATGCAGATTGGTGGGAGTTAACGACTATTATCATAAGCCGGGACCGACGGCTTAACGTGCCCTTCGAATCACACAAACTTTCTTTTCAGACAATCAGGCGATTCAGCCTGCAATGTCATAACACTCATAATCAAACTAGGAAAAATCATATAGTGACGATTTGCCGTTGGTTTTCGAACCCACTTCTCCGGGTCACGCAGCGATTTAAGAAAACTGGCCCCACTAGACCATGGAGTCACTCACAATATGAACATAAAGAAAGGAAGGTGTCTTTGCTCGATTTTAAATATAGCAATGTTTATCTACAGAATACATTTGCACCAAAGCAATCCTTTGAAACTTGTGAAAATAGGAAATTTCGGTAATAACCTTACCATATGCGAAATTTCCTATTTTCACTCCTTTGAAATAAGTGAACGTATGAAGCTACGTACATATTGTCCACGTCAGCCCGTAACACTATTAACCGGTACACTGAACACTACAACGTTGCAAAATATTTAAAACCACTCGACTGTGACAAAAATGAAATAACTTTTAGTACGCATTAACTGGAAAATGTGCATGTCGTCAAATAACATAGGAAAGTTGAACTTATCGAAAATTGTGAAGCTCGTGAGCAATTTTATAGACCGAAGATATTATAATTGTGTAAAGCATATTTCGAATATTTCGGGTTTAAAAGCAGACTCTCACAGAGTTTTTTTAATTATTTCCTAGGAAGACAAGCGAACACGCAGAACACCTGTTGTTAAGCGCCACATATGGACACATCATCACCTCATAATCCGTCCCCACCAAGGGTACGAGCCTACTTGTAAAGAGTGATTAGGCCTTAGTCGTCTACGCGGGCCTTGTGCGGATTTGCCGACTTCACGCACAGCGTTTCAATTTATTTAGGTGTGCGCAGGTTTCCTGACGATGTTTTCCTTTACCAGAAGTGCGTCGGATAAACGTTCATATAATTTCGGAAATGTGAAATTGGTGAATTACAACCTGCCCCCTCCAGGTTAAAAGGCACAACAATCTCCACCAATTAGCTACCGCTGCTCAATATAGACACACATGACTTCAAAGGGGCAATGAGTGAAAGCAGCTTCCAACTTTAGGTATTGATAAAAACCTGCGTCTTCGGTAGCTTAAAAATAAATGAGCCTAAGATAATATTAGGCCATCAACTAACTACCTGTAAAGGTGTCGTCAAAATCCAAAGCTAAACCGTAACAAACAAACGAAATGTTTTTTTTATACGTAGACACATATATTTGATAGAGGTACGGTAATGTTAAGCTGTTTAGCTAAACCATTGGTTCTAAACAGACTGCAATAATGAGCAAATGTAATACACCGAAAAGTAAAAAAGTCTTTGTTAAACATGAAATTTATCCATTTAATTTTCTGTACCGACAGAATAATGAGTGAAGCGGGCGATTTAATAAGACTGACGAGATTCCCTTGTGATTTTATTGCCCACTTCTGGGAGTAAATCGCTCGTTTATACGTAACGACCGACATTCGCAGATCTCTTCATAGACCGGCCTAATTCTCTCTCAGGTTGAAATGTACGGAAATACTTATTTAAAATCCAAAGTAATAAAAGAGTTTCCGGTTCTGATAGAAACATCTATCATTCCGCTCAGACATCGGCTTTGTAGTTAAATATACATAAGAGGCATGATTTTGCTTACAGTAAAAAATATGTTCCTATATCTGAGAAAATCGTATCACATGTTTATAATGGCTGGCTTCCCTCATGGGGATAAAATCCGAGGTAATATTCGCATAATAATAATATAAATTAGCGATCTGTCTTGCACCAATACACAAGATGAAGCAAAGTCAATATACCTTGCCCTAAAGGCATATACAATTATATTGTAAGTATATTAACCTAATGTTATAATCAATTATTGACGAGGTTAAATATCGTGCTATATCACTAGTAATGTTGTCACAGAACTCCCCATATACCGAACATCCCCTCCATTGATACGCGCATTAAATTTAAAACCAAACCAGACGTAACTATATCTGATAAATATTGAATGCAACGAAATCAACGACGCAAAATGAATTCAATTTGCATGTGAATTGTCGAATTTTATCAGCACACGTAAAACGTCACTCTTAATATTCCAAATTGACACGTGCGGGTGTTACGAGTATACTCGTAACAGACACAGATTGTGCTGTTTTGTTGTATGTAACAGTTGACGGATTGATAATACGAGCAATGCAATAAAAGCGTACAAAGAATTTGTGGAAATCTATACGAATATTATAAAGAGGAAAACATTGTTTGTTTGTTGTGAATGGGCTCAAAAAATACAAGACCGATTTAAAAATTCTTTCACCATTCTATAGTAAAGTAAAGTAAAGTAAAATTTTATTCAGAAAACAATTACAACATTCATTGTTAAACAAAGTTAAAAACAACATTTTTAAATTTATGCAATTGCACTGAATGGAAGTCTACTCAGCGTAGTCAGAACAACCACAGGATGTCCTGACGCTGGTCTTCCGTAGACACCGTTGATGAGGTAAGAGGAGCCACTACGCTGCGTTCACTAACACAATAGTCTACAGCTATATAAAAAAAAGATACAGGTACATAAAATAATTTATATACGAACATAAATGATCATATGGATATATTATAAAATATAAAATAACTTGAAACAAATACAAAATAATATTTAAATTATGAACCCATTCCCGCCTAATTTGAGTTAGTTTCTTTTTGCAATTTAAGTAAATGAAGTTTGTATTTAGTTTTAAAAGATCCGGGAACTGGCTATATCATCTACGAGTAACAAAGGCTAAATTTTATTTTATAAAACACTTAATTGTAGAAAAATAATGTTTTATCGTGCGTCGGCCGCGCGTCAAGTGATCAGCACGCTTTAGGTTTTACTGTAGGGGATTATTATCTTATATCGTGGGTATTACAACGGGGAGCAACTAGTATTTAATAAAATTATTATTTACTAGCTGCTCCCCGCGGCATCACCCGCGGTATAAGATATGCTTTCGCAGTAAAACATACTAAAAAAGCGCCATGCTTTGAATACAAATTGTTTGTTCCAAAAAAAAAATTGTTTTCTAAATAAATGTAATTCCTATGCTCAAATTTGTTTCTAGATTATACCTATATAATTCTAAGATAAACGTAAGCCTGTAATTTCCTGTGTGATTGTCAGTGGATATTTATTTTTATTATTGTAATATTGGCTGGTCATCAGGTCAAAGAGATAAGTATTCGAAGTGTCCAAATAACTAAATAATATACTAAAACTCGAAATTGCATTAAGATAATGGCGTATATTTTGACCTAAGGTCCAAAGTACGTGTATTTGAAATAAGAGTACACAAATGTTTGTGTAACATACTCTTATTGCTTTCTCTTGATCACGTCTGTCGGTTGAACGAAAAGCTTTTATCAGTAGGTAAGGAAAATACATCCATTTGAAAGAGGTAAAACAAAATTACATAAAAGGCAGTCTTTTGAAACCGTTACACATCTCAACAAATACATTTTACGCGTTTACATGTTTTGTTTGTAGAATATTTTATGTCAGTTTACGAGGTGACGTTGTTAAATTAAATTTATTTATTTCATAAGAAGACCAAAAAAATACATAATAACAACAGGGAGCCAATTGTAGGTCCACACAAATAAGAATTGTATAAAAAATCAGAATGCGTAATAAAATTAAACAATTAATAACTAAATATCAGGCAATACAAAGAAATTTCTTGAATTTAGGTACTTTCAAAAAAAATCCTTCATAAAGCACTCCTCACACACTGTATAGATCAATAATAAAAATAACACTGATTTAATCAATTCACTAACATGCCATAGAAATTCTACAGCTTCTTTCGTTTGAATTCGTAAAATAATACTTTTTTAAAATTGAATATTATTTTCTCTCTTTTTCATTATCTTTAACAAAAAAAATAATACCATTTATCTTCTCTAAGTATCAAAACATCCATAATTAACTCAGTTAATCCGTTATCGAGCAAATACTAATTTTAATTTACCAACAATAATCGCGATAAAGAGGAATCGATGGCGTATGGATAGTGTGGATAGTGTGTTTGCATGTAGATCGCACTTATTTACTAACATAACATCTATATCAATTGGGTATGAGCATACATACCGGTCGATAGAACGTCGTTGGCTCAATGGTGTGGACTGTCGCCTTCCCACCAGGAGGGCTGAGGTTCGAATCCCGACACGTACCAACGTGTTTTCGAATTTTTGAAAATATATGTACGTTATCCGATGTTCTTACGGTCAAGGAAAACATCGTGAGGAAACCTTGATGCACGCCAACGAAGAGATTCGAAGGTTGTGCGTGAAGTCGTCCAATCCGCACACCGGCCCAGTGCGGATTGGACGACTTCACGCGTGGACGAATAAGGCCTAATCACCCGCCACGGGTAGGCTCGTGCCCCTCGTTTAATGAGCTGATGATGATGTACATACCGGGAGCTCGATAAAATATTGACTAAGCCTAAACTTTATACACAACAATGTGAAGGACGCTAGGGAGAAAAATTAAAACCGCTTAAATTCCCATTCGCGAATTTTACTTACCCGTAAAAAAAGTTCAGGGGAAAGCGGCCAAAACTTTTTCCGAAGCAATCTGCAGTAAACCCTCCTGCCGCTAGTTCACTTTTATACGGATCATTTAAGACCCATACACTTTAGCCAGGGTCCAAACTACCAAGCGTCATGTTCCTTTGCGAAGCAAATAAATTGAGATTAGATCTTTCGATTTCGAGAAAGTCCACTAGAGTTAGTTTCATTAAAGGTTGCTTTGAAATGAAACGAGAATTCGAAGGTGAACGAAACAGTTCGAAATCGTGTCGATATCAAGTCTAACAAAAACCTTCAACAAAGTCTATCTTAAAATGGATATCATTGTCAGTACTTAAAAGGATACAATATACTCGTATATGACAATTTTAATGTTTAGTTACTGATATTGCAAAAAGGATCCCAGAATGAAAAAAAAAATGTTTCCCAACACTTAGGAATTACAACTAACACTATTCTTTGCATATGGTTCCAGGTAAAATAAAAGAGTATAATTTATTCCAACTAAATCATACTTAGTTGTTTTACCACCTAGAGACAGTAAACTTTTAGAAAATTATAACAGTGTTTTTAATTTTTGACAATTCTTATTTGTATTAATTTATGATAACATGATTTATTTGAATTCTGTGTTTCACACAATGTTTGTTAAGTAAATTTTCTCAAGAAACACCAGTTAAATTAGACCTACTTTCTCCTAAATAAGAATGTTAATTAATTAAAAAACATTGTATATGAACATTTTGAGAATCATTGTGATCCTGACTTTTTTGCCATTTAAGAGTCGCCTTATATCATCCACAATACAAAGAATATAAATTTGAGACGTCTAACCTTAAACAACGCGAATGTTTCGGAGAGCTGATTAAACTTCAATATTGCCGGAAGTGAAAACATAAAATGAAGCAATCTCTTTCTTTTATTCGTAAATATGAAAACAGAAATAGGCTTTTTCCGGAACCAGCATATTATTTCAGCAAAGAATAAAGATTTATGGTTCACTTAAAATGTAAGTACCTATAACTATACGTACCCAAATTAAGAATGGGTAAATATCATTTTAATTTGCGATATTACAGATAAAATACAAATATTAACAGCACTTGGCAAAGTTAAAAAGATTGAATAAAATTATATGAGTATTATACGTAAACAATTTCATGAACGCTTTTTCAAGCCTAATCCAAGCCTAATCTGAATAAATGAATTTTGGCTTTGACTTTGAAACCAACTTTTAGAAATAAGGTAAGCCCAAATCTCATGTTTATGATCAAAATACAGCAGTCTTCAAAACCAAAATAGCGTCATCATGACACAATCCGTCGACGTCCCGTCATGCAACAACGTTTGTAATAAGCACAATTTTTCATTTAATCCCACACAAGAACAAGCTTTTTTCCAACGATAAATCTCTGCTGAGGAGGTTCTCTTATTAATACCATCTGTGGCAGTACCAAAAAGTTTATTGCTAACAATAATTCTGTCGGACGTCTTAGGCGACATAATAGAGGTGAGAGACTGGACAAATTCAAAACATTTGTCAAGAGGGCCACTGTTGTGGGCAGACGTCCATTAATTTGGGCTCACCATTTATCTTGCAATTCCGAAGCGAACAATGAAAAGCATAGATAAAAAAGCTGTTGACACAAATAGAGGATGAGGGAAGAAGCCGGGTTTTCATTTTCATATTGCGCAGTATTGCTGTGGTTATTTCATTACGTCAACAAGAGGTTTACGGTACACTTGATTTTTTCAATGCCCGGGCAGTACATACATTTGTATGCATGAAAACTAAATGGCGCTGTGTGAATGTCAGTAGATATTTATTTATCAAATTTAGTTAATAACTTGTGAACTTACTTAACGTCATCAGGTCAAAAGGCCTACTCCAGCTAGTAAATGTAAATCTGAAGCAATTATGTTTTAATAATTCGACGACCCATTTGGTGTTGCGGTTAAGAGGTCGACTGCAACACCAAGGGTTCGATCCCCGGGCAGTACAAACATATGTGTGCATGAACATGTCTGTTTGTAATGTTCTGGGTGTTTTATATGTATAATATGTATGTATTTATGTAACAAATATACAGAACGGTCAGGAGGCTCACCTGATGGTAAGTGTTACGCCTGACCATGACAGAGCGGCATTGAAGGAGACCAACAACTAATTGACAATAATAACTTATTGTGTGTATCAATAGTAAAACTTTGCGCTCATTGTTACTTTCTTTGGTAGATTTTAATTGGCTAAGACAATTTATTCTACTATACAATAACCGATTTAAGCCATTAACTTTAACTAACTTCGTTTGGGCAAGAGAATTTAGGTTTTGCTTCTATTATTATTTTTTTTACTTCTTTTTTTGTAGACAAACAAAGTCGCAGCGATGTAATTTATATAAAAATACATATATACATAACGATCGATCTCTTAACATTAAACGAATTTAAGATTGACAGGAGCTTGATTGAACTTCCAGAAAAGTAATCGGATATCAATCCAACAATAGCTTAAGGCTTCGTTGAATGCAAACTATTTCCTTCCCAATGTTTATATATCATAGTTAATTTAAATCCCCAACCAACGGTGCTCAGTCATTTTCCTTTGTGAACCGATATCTGACCCGCACACACATACGCAATCTCAACCCGTCGGTGAATGATGAGTGAGTGACGTGACGTCATTAATTCGGCTTTGAATTTCTTCTGGGGCCACGACACTACTGACCTCTGACAGATTTGGGCAAGAAATGAAAAATTTACGACAAAAAGGTACAGAAATTTACGGGCTTTACTCTAGTTGGTTAGTTTTCGTAGCTGGATTTTGTCATGGAAACTAACATAAGGATTTTTTAGGATTTTGTATTGAAGTATTTATCTGTCGCAAAATGGGGGAGACCTATGTCCAGCAGTGGACTGCGATTGATTGAAGAGAGGGTTCTGAATCGCAGACTTCTGGCGTACCTTGAAGCGAATGATCTTTAAGTGATCGACAGTTTGGGTTTCGTCGCAGTCGGTCTACTGGTGATCTTCTTGCGTACGCCACGTACATCTGGAGCGAAGCAATGGAAAGGCATGGCGAAGCACTTGCCGTTTCGTTGGATATTTCAAAAGCTTTTGACAGGGTTTGGCATGACGGTCTGATTAGCAAGCTTCCTGCTTATGGCTTGCCCACTGGGTTATGTGCGTCCAATGCGCGTACCAGTGGGTTTGAAGCGCAGGCGCTGCGGGAGGCTATGGTTGAGTGTTTGAACTAATCTCTCAGGTCTGTTTCTAATTGGGGTGATGCTAACTTGGTCGCGTTTAATGCCTCAAAAACTCAAGCGTGTCTTTTCTCCGCAAAGCGGACACCTTTTGACCTCACACCTTCTTTCCGTGATCTATCGGTGCCGATTTCGGGTAGCCTTAAGCTCTTGGGCACTACTCTCTCAGCGGCTCTTAACTTTGGATCTTTTATCAAGTCTAAAGCCCAGTTGGCCTCTAAAAGCTTGGTGTCCTCTCTAAGGTGAGGAAATACTTCACTCCAGACCAGCTCCTTACTTTGTACAAGGCACAAGTGAGACCTTGCATGGAGTATTGTTCTCACCTTTGGATGGCTCAGCTAAATACCAACTGGAAACTTTAAATACCATTGAGAGACGAGCCGAGAGATCAATAGGTAACAGCTCTTACCAAAGTATCGGTTGCAAAGTCTAAGCCACCGGCGTAGGGTTGCCTCTTTGTCATGCTTCTATAGGTTGCACTTCGGGAGTATGCGCAAATATTGCATGATATTGTCCCGCCGAGTCCTTTCTTTCATCGGTCAACCAGGCAGACGGTTAAGCGACATCCATTTATAGTAGAAATGCCGAAGTGTCGTTCTAAGCGCTTTGAATCCACATTTATTATTCGCACTACGAAACTGTGGAATTCATTGCCAGCTTATGTTTTTCCCGAGGTGTACAATTTGGGTGTCTTCATGTCTAGAGTAAATAGTAAATAGGTTTATTCTAGGTCAGCATGCTTCATCCTAGACATCATCGATGTTTAACACCTGGCAAGGCGTAGTCAAATGCTGGCCTATTTAATGTAAAAAAAGAGAAAAGATAGATTTTATTTTCTGTCCTCGTTTATTAATTAGTGATGTACAAGGTATCATAATAAAACATGAGTCACAATTTAATAACTATTAAAGTGAAGGCAGTTATTAAAAGAGTGATGGTTTTAAGTTAACCCTTTGACCGCCTGAGACTCAGAACTCGTTTGCTCCCACGGCCATCGGTTCTGCGACAAGCCCACTGCCACTTCAACTTGCTCTTACGGTGAAGGAAAAAATCGTGATGAAACCTGCGCACGCCTACAAAGAGATTCAAGGATGCGCGTGTGACTAAGGCCTATACGCCACTTACAGGTAGGCTCGTGCCCCTCAGTGGATCAGTGAAAAGATAAAATATCTAATAAGATTAATTTATTCGCAATATTTATACGAAGTTAATATTGTATTTCCGTCGCATAATTTACTTCTTTTATGTCCCAATCATCATCATCAGCTCATTAAACGTCCCGTATAGGGTGA
>PQWD01002448.1:0-66656 GCA_019425675.1 Leucinodes orbonalis | reverse complement strand
TAGGGCTAGATGGCGCTGTGTGAATGTAATGTCAGTGGATAATATCTTTTTTTTTTAATTTTGTCTGTCTGTTTGTTCCGGGTTATCTCTGAAAAAGCTGGGCCGATTTGGATGGAAGGCTTTTTTGCAGGTAGCTGATGTAACAAGGAAAAACATAGGCCACTTATTTTAGGAAATACTTTTTATTTTAGAAAAAGCAATGTAGCAAAGCGGCCGCGCGTCGCGTGAGCTGTGCGCGAGCGCGGGCGAATATAATCTTATAAAGGTGGATTTACACCAAACGAGCGAATGCTCATTCTATCCCCACTACGTCAAATTCTTCTAGTGTAAACAGGCGTAGAGCATTCTTTCGTTGTTCTTAGTGCGTTCGCAAAGATTCTATAAAATATTCTAAGAATGCTCGCTCGCTCGATGTAAACGGCGCAAGAGCGCGTGAACGGTTGCTTAGAACATTTTAGCGTGTTCGGACGCGCTCGCTTCACTGAGCGGTCTCATCAAAGTGTTCTTGTGTTCTAGCAATTGTTTATTACGAATCGTATCAATTAAATTATGGATTGGTCTCAAGATAAATGTTTATTATTATTATCAGAGAAAGTAAATGATCAAAATCCTCTGGCGCCATTCTACAAAAATGTTTGTATTGACCACTTTTTCCTGTTTTTGCATATCTGTCATTGTTTCACCTACATTATCCAGTGTCCTTCGTTGCATTAAATTTGTAACCCACCAACGTCTTGTCCGTCTTTTATTTTTGAGTTTTTGCTTCAAAATAATAAATGCAGCACTTGCAATAATCATTTCACTGTCAGAATCAGACATAGCACAGCACTACCAATACCAACCAAAGAATTGACTCGAATGAGCAAAAAACATTTGATCCAGCTCTTGTTTACACCAAAAGATTAACAAATAAAATTTTTGTTCTAGTTCTAGTTCGGTGTTCGTTTGATGTAAATAGAAACGTCAAGTTTTAGTTTACACTAGATATTAACGAAATAATGCTCTAGTTCTAGCTCTAGCTCTATGTTCTTTTAGTCTAAATCCACCTTAACACGGATAATACCGCTGGAAAAGCTAGTTTATAATAATTGATGTCTTACAACGTTGCATCAGTCATCGGCAGGCATCTTACTTACCACACTTGTCTTACCAGGTGAACAAATTATTGGTCATCTCGTTTACTTCATAACATTAAAAAATATGATGTCGTCTAATTCAAGAACTATTCAGATCAACTCCTTTGTTTCGTTCCATTTCTATTTTAACGAACACGTAAAAATTTAAGCCTCAGCGATTTTTAACCCCACATTACCTTGACATATCTGGGTTCTCGAGTATCAGAGCAACATTGTATCATTATGACTCGACATGTTCACTTAACTAGTGCTACATTATTATAATGAATATCATTGGATAGTTAATGATTAAACAAGTCGCCGGCTGCGGGCTAGTTCGTGATAAGGAATAAGCCCACGCATTCTCGCCTGAGTTTATGTTGTTATGTACAGTGCTGTAAAACGAATCGGATACTTTTTAATGAAAGTAATCAATAATTTTTTTACGTGTCTTGCATTTAGTAATAGCTGTCTGTTTAATAACTTTACTTAATTACGTTCTTGTGGATGTTGAGTTCATAGAAGTTACATTAGTTTAATTTTATGTTCCTCAGATAAACATATTGGCATGACCTTTATTCTTTTTAGGGTATTTGCAATTCTAAAGGCAATTTGAAAGGTTACTTTATTGAATACGAGCAAAAGCGTCTCGCATCGACAGATGTCATTGAACACAAAGGCTGTCAGATGTAAAAAAAAAATATGCTAGACCTTTCTTAATGCAAAATAATTTTTATTTTCACTTATATTACAGGATAATGTTTACATTCCTGCTGCATTATTGAATTTAAAGATACATTTAAATAAAGACCGTTAAATATGATTATTACAAAATTATCTAGATAGTAAATTGTAAGGGACCTTCACTGGCGACATCATAGGCCGCCTGCTGTGCGCGCCCCGACGACGGCGTTCCCTACAAAAGTTTATGGTAAACAAATTACCTGCTGATTAGACTATACAGGCTGAATTTTGTATTATTGCCATCCATTCGACCTATTCATCGTGATCATCATCATTACAGCCTAATTATATCCACTGCTGAACGAAGGCCTCCCTTAAAGATTTCCACGCGGACCGATCCCTAGCAGTTGACATCCATCTGCTACCCGCCACCTTAACCAGGCCATCCGTCCATCTGGTTGGGGGTCCGCCTACGCTTCGCTTTCCGTTATGTGGACGCCACTCGAAAACCTATCCGCCGCATCGCTCATCGGTTCTACGCACTTTGTGACCTGCCCACTGCCACTTAACTTGCTAATCCTCTGGGCTATGTCGGTCATCCTAGTTCTCCTACGGATATCTTCGTTTCGGATTTTATCACGTAGGGAGACACCTACCATAGCCCTTTCCATAGCACGCTGAGCAACTTTGAGTCTATTCAAGAGGCCCTTAGTGAGCGGCCACGTTTTGCTTCCGTATGTCATAACTGGCAACACACACTGGTCAAAGACCTTCGTCTTGAGACACTGGGGTATTGTGGACGAAAAGATCTGCCTTAACTTTCCGAACGCTGCCCATCCTAATTGGATTCGAGGAGAAACCTATTATTGTATTCAAATTTTGGAATGTTTTCATGGGAATCTAATACCATCTTGTACCTTGATGTAAATGAGCAACTGATTTGAGGAAAACACCGTATTTACCAAATATATCCACATAGACATTCCTTAGACAATTTGTTATAATAATTTTACTTACGATTTATGGCTGAAAAGTGTCCTAAATTAGTTTTAAAAGCTTTGGTACAATAATTTATATTTTGCGAAGCGAGGCAATTTTTTTGCAATTTGTTAGTCACACTTCTGATTTTTCTACACCATTTATCAATTTTTGATTTTGGTGTGACAACGAGTCGGTACCGGACTCATACATAATGTCAAATATTTTTCTCCAACCGCAGCACCTATTAAGGCACCTATTTATTAGATTAGAGGTCATTATCGCGTGACTGAGGTTATATGTTGACCTCTAACACAGGAACGTTACCCAATGCTGATGGATGTGACAGTCGTCGCTCGCTAATGTCGGCGGCTGATCAATCAACTTGGAATCAGGCAAGCGATTGTATTGTCACCGCCATTTCCCCGATGATTGCGTCCCATTCAATGATATCTGCCTCTCAGTGGCTCGCACTCCATATATGCAAATAAGCAGTCCAGACAACCCGGAAAATAGCCAACATATAAATGGTTCCCACTAATTCCCCCAATTTCCCTCTACAGATATGAAACCATAGGCGATCTGTTGTCATCAACAGCACTCCATTTGTCAAAAATGTAAATCTTCTATTCTATTCAACCTATTGCAGTCCACTGCTGGACATAGGTCTCCCCCATTTCGCATCAGATATCCCGGTCCTCCGCTTTTCTCATCTAGCCTCCACCAGCGACTTTTCGCAGGTCGTCTGTCCATCGGATAATAATAATCTACCCTACCAATAATTTACTAGGTGGTAGACTCGATACCGAGTCCGCACTTTTGTGTTTCGGGATGATGGCACTGTAGCTAGCGAAATTTCCGGGTATAGGAGACCTAACACCTGTTGTCTCGGGTAACGGGCGCAGAGCGACATTGGTGGCGGATGGTAACTGTATATCAGTTGATGGTCTCCTTCAATGACTCTATGTCATGGTTAGGCATATCACTACCCATCAGGTGAGAGTCCTGACCGTCCTGTACACTTAAAACATAAAAAAATGTCTGTGCACGCCACTGCTGCCTCTGTGGTCTAGTAGTCTCAGGGTTGGGTTTAGATCGCTGACCCGGAGGTCGTTCTAGTCC
Organism: Leucinodes orbonalis; assembly: GCA_019425675.1. Classification (NCBI taxonomy): domain Eukaryota; kingdom Metazoa; phylum Arthropoda; class Insecta; order Lepidoptera; family Crambidae; genus Leucinodes; species Leucinodes orbonalis. Next base: position 62,757 of record PQWD01002448.1, on the reverse strand, counting down.
ACGGGGAAACTGAAAAAGTATGAACTTTGTACGATTTTTCCTAGTTTGGTTAGAAAATGGCAGGCTGAATCAACTGACTGTTTGAAAATAAAGATGATTTCGTGCTTCGGATGGCACGCTTAATCGTCCCGGCTACAATCTTGGTATAGTAGGCGTTAACACCCTGGGCCTGCGTGGTGAGCTACGGCCCCATCTCCTCATTGCTATGCTGTGCGGTAAGGCCTGTGCCCTGCGATGGCCGTTATAGGCTGATAATGAATCGTAGGACGCCCTCCGGCCCGATGGACCGACGACTTGCGAAAGGTCGCTGGTGGAGGCTGGATGAGAAAAGCGGAGGACCGGGCTATCTGGCGCAAAATGGGGGAGACCTATTTCCAGCAGTGGACTGCGAAAGGTTGAAGAGAGAGAGAGAGAGAAAATGAATCGTGTCTCATGGTCATGTTCAGATCTAAGCCGAATGCTGTCTGTACCCACTAGACCACAGGAGTAAAAGTTTTATATTGTTTCATTTTGCTTAAACAGACAGGACAATTGAGGTGTCAGTAAGGGATTCGTTTAAATGTTCATAAACGGCACTCCCACCGGGTTGTATACATCAATCCAAAGCCGACGTTCATTAGCGGACTTAATTACGTCGCGCTGCAGGAGGCAGGCTACAAAGGTTCGTACTAACACCGCCACCCGACAAACTTGCTAGCCTTTCATTGAAATGGTTCTGAAAAAGTTAATAAAATAAAAAATAAAAATATCATTTATTTCGAACGTGAGTCCATAGTGTTAGTAACAATTAAACTTAAACAACTATGTTAGTACAATATTTCTTGAGTACAAAGAGGGTAATTTAGAGTCTTTGGCGATATGAACGCGGCTCCAGTGTTGCATAATGACATACCTGACGCACTGCAGTGTCGCGGCAGCCCCATCAGACACCTGAACGCATTATTATATTGAGTGCGCAGGGCCTTTTATGTTCCTTGGGTATAATTTATCCATAGGCTGCACGTGTAAAGTGAGTGACAATAAGCTTTAAACAGTGTGATTTTCACTTTTTTTGGTGCAGCGTGCAAACCTGCGAGACAGCATATTTGTCCTAACACACAATGCCCTGCGCTCCCTTTCCATATCTAGGTCATCCTTGAGCGTGTCGGTGACCCAATGTCCCAGGAAGTTAAAACTGTGCACTTGTCTTAAAATAGTGCCATTGAGCTTTACCGGTGGAACTTTGTATGTCTTATTATTAGCTTTAAAGACAAGTAATTAACTTTTGGACGCGTTGTATTTTAAGCCATGGGCTTCCACATAACGTTCACATATACCAACGAGCTTTCTGAGCGCGCTGATGGAGGGACACATCAGCACCATGTCGTGAGCATAACTTATGTTGTTGACCAAGGTACCGTCACTCGAACAACCAACTCCAGCGCTGCTGAGCCCCACGATCAGTTCATTCATGTACAAATTAAAAAGGGTTGGAGAAGTTATACCACCTTGCCTCACGTTCCTATACCAATATTTTAAAATCGAAATATATTCATGTGGTAAATCCGTATCATTATAAAGCTTTTCCCATAATACATCATACTGAATCAAATCGAAAGCTTTTGACAGGTCCAAGAACAATGCATATATAGGAGTATTTCTGATGGTATAGTACTGGACAGTCTGCTTGAGGCACAGGACAGCGGCTTCTGTTGATAGGACCGGTCTAAAACCGAACTGCGCATCATGCAGTTTGACTTGGTTGCCCAGCTGCTGATCAAGCAGTCTGTCCAGTACCTTTGCTAATATGGTAGTCAATGATATTGGTCGATAGTTTGTTTTATCACCCAAATTGCCCGTCTTATTTCTAATAATGGAGACTACTAAGGTTTCAAGCATATCATCTGGTAAGTAATTATGCCTCAGACAAAGAGAGAAAAATAGTGCCAGAACTCGGGGCAGATGCACCCCAGCATATAGGAGATGTTCAATACTTAAGTAATCGTGGCCTGGGGATTTACCCCGAGTCTTTTTTCCTAATACAGATCTAATATCCTTTGCAGTAATCACAGAAAAATTTTGTTAACACAATTATTAATGTTTACATAAGTGGTGTCATTGACTGCAGGGCCCAACGGTGAACGCACCCTAAAATAGTCTTTGAACATTTCAGCTATCATTTTGGGTTGGTTTAATTCCTAAACACTGGCTGGAATAGTAGGTTTAGGATTTAAATTTTATGTATGTTTCCAAAAAGTAGTGAATTTCTTACAGGAATGATGCATAGCCATAATGTCCATCTTTATTTGTTGTTTATTATTAATAAATACTTCATTTATTTAAATGACTATCATCATATAAAAAAATCACTACAAATATGATTACAAAACGCATGTACTAAACTGTTTGATAAGATTTGGACGACCTGAGTTGTGACTGCTGAGTTTCTTGCTGGATTCTTCTCAGTGGACAACAACAGTCCGAACCAGTGGTAGAATCAAATTTGACATTCAAAAGTGTTCTTTATGGACCCAAATTGAATAAATATATTTTCATTTCATTTCACCTATTTGGTGTTGCGGTTGAGACTTCAGCTTCAACACCTAGGGTTCCGGGTTCGATCCCCGGGCAGTACAAACATTTGTGTGCATGAACATGTCTGTTTGTAATGGTCTAGGTGTTTTCTATGTGTAATATGTATGTATTTACAAAAAAATATATAAGTATGTTTATCCGTTGTTTAGTACCCATAATACAGGCTTCACGCTTAACTTGCGGCTAGATGGCGCTGTGTGAATGTCAGTGGATATTTATTATTATTAAAAGATGACTACCACTTACCTACATTGCGCGAACTTCGTTCTTCTAAGACTTACGTGATTCCAATATAGGATTTGTTTTTGTAACCTTTTGTGCTTTATTCGTGATCACAGCTGTTGACAGTGAAGAAACCAACGAAGTAACATCCAGTGAAACCGTTCATTCATACGAATAATTATTAAAATAAATTTTACTTACAAAGTAAGTTTACTTTTATTAATTAAATACATTTAGTTAACTGTATTTAATTTATATGTTTACTTTTTCTTAATGCAAGTCTAAAGTTATTTAGCTGTTTCTTTTGAATAAATGTGTTATTTCCTTTGACTTACGTAAATACATTCTTAACGGATAAGTCATTTCAATTTCTCATACTGTGACTCATTTAGATCTGCATATTTCATAATAGGGATATAGTAAGAGTGTTTGATTGTCTCCTATAAGGACTCAGACCATACTCGTAGTTGGAAAATCCTAAGATGGTTTTGATGTAATTAAAATAATAATAAGAAGGAAACTGGTATTGATTTATATATTTATTGACAACGTTACAAATAATATATAATTTTAATATTTACAATTTTTATCATATATTACAAGTATATAAGGTAACTAAAATATATTACACCCTAAACACTTAAAAATAAATAATTAAAACTAAAAAAAAATTAAAAGAAGTCCCTTTCGGCAAAGTTCCGAAAATACTGGCAGCGTTACCCCTTTGAATTGCCAGAATGAATATTGAATTGTAACTTGGATATAAGTAAGTGGTAGCAGTAATACTGAGTCTTCTAGGTAGGTCCACCCAAGTGCCTGATAATGTCTCGTGAAATAATTAATTAATTGTGTCAAGTATTTTTTTTTAATAGATTTATGTTTTTTAGCCTTACATTGTTTAAGTTAATTTAATACTTACTGTTTCTGGAACCGCTGAGTAAAAATATTTGATTTGAATAAAAATAGGAGTGTTATGCACTATTTAGTACTTTCCTTCTTTATTTTATTTCTAACCTTGAAGTACCATAAGATGCGCGAACTGAATCGCAAAAAAATCCTGACACAAAATTAAAATAACATTTCACTTTTTAGGGGAAACTGTGTGAATTATTTATATGCGCTTACATTATAAATTCCACGGCGTACATTAAAGGCTACTTCATCATCAGCTCGTAACACGTCCCCAGCGAGGGGCACGAGCCTGCCCGTATAGGGAGGCCTTGGTCGACATCGCGGGCTTAGTGCGGATTGGTCGACGCTCAACCTTTGAATCTCTTCCCAGGCGTGCGCAGATTGCCTCACGATGTTTTCCTTCAGTGTAGCTTCGGATAACGTACTTATAATTTCGAAAATTCGAAAAAGCATTGGTGTGTGGCGGGATTTAAATCTGTACCATCTAGATCGAAAGACAATAGTTAAAGTTAAAGTTCACAGCCCCCGACACTCTTCTTTGATGCTTGTGAGTGTGTGTGTGTGTTACGGTTGAGAGGTCGACTGCAACACCAAGGAATCCGGTTAACAGAAATCGAGACAAACAATTATTATTTTTGTACTTAATGCTGCATCAAAACCCTTGAGTTGTCTTTTACTTATATCTTATAAAGCATAGGGGTTAAATAAAACCGTCAATTATAAATACAAGCGAGGCCGCTCAGTCACACTTAGCAGTTGTACAGTCGTGTCCTATTAGTTCATACAATAAGTAATGTCTCACGCGGCAGAGCGCCTTGAAACAACCCTCGCGTATCGTGACTCAGGGATTTTGCGTTGTGATTGCTTTTAGAACTATAGTATGAAGCAATTTGGGCTTTTAATCAATCAAAGCCTTTAACATCCTACTGCGAGGCCTTAGCCTTTTCACCGACGGTGAGGGGACCTTTGACAAGCCATTTAGTGTAATGGTTGAGACGTCTACTACACCAAGGGTTTGATTCCCGGGCAGTACAAACAACATTTGAATGAACATTTCCGTTTGGATTGGTCTGAGTGTTTCTATGTTATATATGTATTTACATTAATTTCATAATGTGCCAACAAGGAAAACATCTTTTTTGTTCTATATAAATAATTAATTTTCTTCGTTGCGTCTTTATCATGTTTGATAGAATACAACGGTCATTTTGTATCGTCAACCATTATGTTAGTCTAATTACATTTCCCTGAGTGACAGTTGCCCACCAATTATGAACGTCCTTATCGAGTTAGTAATTGGCTGGCTGTTTCTTTTTATTCGGGAAATTGTCACACTTTCATATACGAGTTTTTGCGTGTAGCCGCATGCACTTAACAGTTGCTTTTATATTCGTGAGTAAATTGAACACATACGCGTATCATCATCATCAGCTCATTATACCGACCGAGAGGTGAAAGCCTACCCGTAAAGGGTGTATAGGCCTTAGTGGTCCACGCGGGCCCAGTGTAAATTGGCCGTCTTCATGCATAACCTTTGATTCTCTTTGCAGGCTTGCGCAGGTTTTCTCACGATGTTTTTAGTCTTCACCGTTAGAGAGTCGAATAAACGTTATTATACGTATTCCTTAAATTTTAAATACATTGGAACGAATAATTTGTATATTATAAAATAACATCTTGGTACTCAGATCAACTCTGATGTGCCCATATTGAAATTGTACGCGGCTATTATCATAGCATAGCACAGTTTCACTCTGGAGAGACTGGGTCGTAACCCACCACACGAGCCCAATGCGTTAATGAGTGTTAACGACTGCCATGCTAAGGTTGTAGCCGGGACCGATGGCTCAACGTGCCCTCCGAAGCACGGATTCATCTTTCTTGTCGGACAATCCGGTGATTCAGCCAGCACTGTCCTAAAACTTGGAAAAATCGCACAAAGTGATGTTTCTCTGCGGGATTCAAGCCCACGGTCACGAAGCCTAACGCTGTGCCCATTTTAATAACCCATATAACCACACAACAAAGTTCCCGCTAACCATTAGCTAGTGGCACACCTCGAGCGCGTAGCCGTATCTAAATAATATAAATCAATGATAATAACTTGAACAAATAAAAGCGGCACGGTGTCACTCGATAAGTACGCGGTGACAGATAACGTGATACTTTGACAGATCCGCTTGATACTAGGTCGGTGAGCTCGCTAACTGCAGAACTAGGAAACATGGCATAGAAATTTTAATGTCTTGTTTTTGTATGACTGACTTGTCCCTGATGATAATTATAATATTATTGGAAGCATATTATTATTAAGATAAGTCTGTGTTTAAAATCTGGTTGATTATGATTGATATTATGAAATAATAACCATTTTACGTCGTGATTTCAAATACCAAAATGACAGATATTTTCGTGAAGATAAATGACATATTATCTGATCTCGTCATATGTCTGTCTAAAAATATGTCTGTTTAAAAATAAAAAATCTGAATACATACTATATGACGTACGTACAATATCTTGATTTAAATCAAATTTGGACAGCATGAATTGGATCCGGAGAAATTTAAAAGGACGCCTATGCCCAGCAGAGGACTGAAGCAAAAGAGAAAGTGGGTCCATTGGTAAAATAAGCATGTCAAAACAACATTTACAAGTTACACTTACGTGGCTTTTTCAATTTCAGTAAGTTCACACTTGCATTAATGACCCTTTTTCCTTGCTTGCAAGTTAAACACGATTTAATGACAATGAAACTTACGTAGGTACCTACTTGTATATCTCAGATACTACCAGCGAAGGTATTAGATCCTATAATCTGTTACATGTTTACTATTTTATGTAGAACATCGCCGACTAAGGCTGATTAAGTGACTATATTGTTTTGTTTACCAAATATCCAAACTTGGAACCCAGATACCACGACCCACTTATCAGTGTCGTCGGCCGATTGATAAATCAGGCACTTCTTGGAATGCCAGTTTTGGGATCGAAATTGACATTTCTTATTTATTACTGATTTGAAAGAGAAAATATTTATTGACACAAATAAACATTAGGCTTATCAATAAACATTAGACCCATGGATTAAAAGACTATAAAGGATTATTACCATCCTTGGGATTTTGTGTGATATTTTTTTAGTGTATACAAAATAATAATTGTTATAAACAATTTACACAAGCATAACTCTTTAAATCCTTAAACGGTTAAAATCACAGTCGAAAACCATTAACTTAAGGTCCGAAGAAGGCATATAAGGACCTCCAATAATTTGCATTACTTATACCTCATGAATCCGACAAGAAACTAAGAAAAGGTTGTTAAGCATTCATTTGATTCTTTTTAACGATATAAAACTATAAAACTATCTATATTGTTAAACAGATTTGAAGATACGGCTCTCTCAGTGTTGCGGATAAGTTTCTTAAAACCAATCCAAATCGCCGGCTGATCCGGCATTTATCGATTTGCCCAATTTATCGTCGACGTCACGTTTACCGTGACATGGAAAACTGTTGTTTGCGAATTATGCGCAATAGAGATTTAAGTTCACGTGTTGTATCAATTTTCAATTTGTGTATCTACGATAATAACTTTAACCTCGATGTTATGGAAATATGACAACGATAAACACGTAGTGTTGGCATAATAATAATACTTCCTACGATCTTTCAAACTAATGGTTTGTAATTATGTAGTTTCTTATAGTAACCGATCTTCATTACATATTTCGGTGTTTTTTACTAGTACGAAGTGATCAACAGGTTTAAATACATACGAATTTCTTTCTTTCTTCTTACAATAGGCTTAAATAAATCATTAATTAATCATACATTACTAGTTTTTTGTGATATCAAAAAAATAACTAAAAGTACCTTTGTAAAGCTACAATATATTTGAAAAACGTGTACCCGCGTTATTTCCACTCGCATACTTGGAAATAGGTTAAATTAACTTTCCTCGGGCTCACAAAAACACAAAGCGGCATGTAAACGAGTCCCGGACGACAGACGTGATACATTTACGAAGTCGATCATTGTCACTCACGAGAAAAAAAACACGGCGTTGAAAACCTCCGTTCGAAAATAAACGAGGTGTCTTGCATCTCTAATTATCGTGTTATTTGATAATTGAATATGGATGTGTCGTTTAGCAGATTGATTCATTTTAATGGAGTCCTAATTAATGATCCCGATTAATAAATCACTTCTTAGTTTCTGGTCAATTTCTACCATAAGTATCAACTCATCAAACTTGTGGTTTATTCAAATTAGTTGTCAGTTTATATCCGTTATATATAAATTTAGTAAAATGTCTAAAATTTAAATATTGTAAGAAAAATAAAAAGAGGTTCAAGACTATATCTTGTCATATATAAAAGTAGAAGATTTGATAGAAGCCAAACATTTGCCTAATATACTAATTTTCATTGTCTTGGATTTTGGAGTGCTTGTTTTTAACCTATGTATGTATTCACACTTTTAATATATGTATGCAAACTTATTCATACCTAGAATACATATAACAAGTTTACTAAGCTAAGCAATCTGAATGTGTTTCTTAGATTCAAATGACTTATGTCGTCATTTTGATGATCCAAATAACGTGAATGGAGTTAGGCAGTCTTCTAATGACTTTAATTTTTAATTAACGAATGTTTAAACATCATTAAGGTACACAGTAATTAGCGCAAAATCTCACGCAAAGCATGTGTGGTGGGCGAATACTCGTAGCCGTAAGTTGCCAGCCAAACTGGTTGACGGGTTTCATAATGTTAATTTGAGTTGCAAATGGAATTTTACAGAATTAATAGGACCCATTTTATTACGAGGGTTTATTTAATTTTATTACTTAATAGGTGAGATCGTTAACCAAACCGCATTGGGCCCGCCTGGAGGATTATGTTATGGGACAAACCTTCATTCGCTATGATCCGTGGGAAGGCTTGTAGCCTACAGTTTCAAGATAAAGGCTAATAATTAATCAAAGTAGGCGAGCACCTGCCTCCCATCTCTATAGTAAATAAGATGCATACAAATATAGATCATGCTCAACCTGAAACTGTGTATTCACCCTCGCCTTAAAAAAGCATATGATATAATCTATATAACATCAATCTATAGAAACTATAAGAAAACATGGAATCCAACTCTTTAGTAGTTCGCATTGAAAAAAAACGGTATACTTTGTGCTTTCTACGAATTGGAAGTATATTTTTATAACCTTTGTGATGTTACGATACCGATGTCGGCATTACACCAAGGGTTCCGGGTTCGACAACGGTGATGTACATAAAAGCTTAATTAAGCTAAACTGAATAAGCACATTTCATTTTAATTTAATTGCGTTACCATGTTGAAACCATGAATAAATGAAATTAAATATCAATACACTTCTGTAGAAAAAAATAAACGAACAACAATTCAGAATACAGGCTCAATTCCAAACTGAGCAAAGGCGGACCCTTAGTTATGAATGTCAACGTCGCCATGTGGGACTTAAAATATAAATATCATCATCATCAGCTCATTAAACGTCCCCACCGAGGGGCACGAGCCTACCCGTAAAGGGCGTAGGCCTTAGTCATCCACGCGGGCCCAGTGCGGATTGGACGACTTCACACACAACCTTCGAATCTCTTCGCAGGCGTGCATGTAGGTTTCATCTCGATGTTTTCCTTCACCGTAAGAGCGTCGGATAACGTACATATATTTTCGAAAATTCGAAAATACATTGGTACGTGTCGGGATTTGAACCTCAGCCCTCCCGATAGCAAGGCTACAGTCCACACCACTGAGCCACCGACGCTCTCGTCGTTATATTTAAATATAAATATAACGACTCATAGTCATAATTATCGAACCATCTGTTATAAAAGCATTATATCGTTTAACACTTATATCTTTTAAGACTTCATTAAGAAATCCATTCATTTGACGACCATTTGGTGTTGCGATTGAGACGTCGGCTGCAACACCTAGGATTCCGGGTTCCAACCCGGGCAGTACAACATTTGTGTGCATGAACATGTCTGTTTGTAATGGTCTGGGTGTTTTCTATGTATAATATGTATGTATTTACAAAAAAAATGTATATAAGTTTATTGATCCGTTGTTTAGTACCCATAATACGGGCTTCACGCTTAACTTGGGCTAGATGGCGCTGTGTGAATGTCAGTGGATATTTATTATTTATTACGTTTGTTTGTATCTATTGGTCTGAGTGTATCGATGTATTATTTGTACGTATTTAAAAGTGTGGAGCTTGTAGTATGGGTACTAAACAACGGATAAATATACTTAAGTGCCATTTTTTTAGTAAATATATACACATTACACATATAAACACCCAGAATATTACAGTTTAATTTTATATATATTAGTATTATAGAAGATATAAATAAGTATTGACATTCCGCGTCACCGCCCATCTCAGTGAGCGCCAAGTTTCGCGAACTTTTATTTTCCTGACCCTTTTTGGATGATTAATAAGGTGTCGTTAGCCCGACGAAAACACGGCTTGTTTGAGATTTTATAGGAGCTCTTGGAAGAGGTCGTTTGTTTTTCATGATAACACCATAATACCTTACAGGGCAAGTTTGAGGGAAAGCGCATTTAAGCATTAATCCTGAATATCTGGGGAATGGTTAAATCCTTGAGGAGCGTAAATTATAACAAAAATATAAAAAGAAGTGGTAAAGCTCCTTTCGTCCTTTACTCTTTTTATATTATGTGTTACGAAATACATTACTCACTTCGTATTGTATTCTTATTCGCTCTTTTATGTTTAAGGCATAAGAGTAATTATGTTTTTAATTCTTAACTCATTCGCTTTTTATTTTGAGTAAGATACTTCTCACTTCGCCGTCTAAATGTGTCTTCAAAAATACTTCACAAGCTGTTTTATTTTTATTCAAAAATAAGAAAACTTTTTCGAAATTTTAAATAAATCAACGTTTAATTAGCTGATGATGATAGGAAGTTCAGAGCTAGTAAATATGTTTTCTCAGCAGTGTAGGCACTGAACCTGGTTTTTATTTAGCCGCTACGTATAAAGGCCTAGTTCATGAATATGTTGCTTAATTTCCTTTCACCTTTTCGAGCCTTTCGGTGGTTTTTCGAACCACGAAATGATATTTGGGATGCTAAAGTTTTCTTAGGCATTTCGCTCTTATTGATACCTTACTAAAAGCTAGTTTTGCTTGTTAATGCAAGACATGTGCTTGCATGTGCTCCTCCGTGACCGAGCGCTCGAATTGCCAATTAAGTGACATTAACTAACTGCCGAGAACATTTCTCGCGCGATAAAGAACGAGCTGAGATATTGTGGTCGAGGAGTGAGATGGTGCAGAAGGTAAAGTACGTATAAACGGTTGAAAACAACTTAAATATCCAGGACTGAAGTAGCTGAAGACGAGTTTTGGCAAATTGCAATAGTAGCAAATAAAAAATACTTTTTGACAAAATACTATTTTAAAGTAAAAATTCAATACAGATGGAGGAATTGATTAACATACAAAAAGAGATGACATTTTAATTTTGAGCTTTAAGGTTGTGAATATGTAACCCTTGTTAAAAACTTTTGTTGTGTTGCTGTTGTCACCAAAAGTTGAGCAAGTTACCAAATACACGGTATAATCCCCGTTCAGTAATATAAAATATATTTAAGGTTTATCGTTTCACTGCTGTTATTTTTCTCGACAGCGTTATACTATACTGATATGCTTTATGAAAATTATGAATCAATAAAAGAGCTTAACATTTTCATAGCGATAAGCAAAGACATTAATTTATATTATAGGTCTTAAACCGTCTGTTTGTATTTATAATTTGACGTTGAGGCGGACGAGTGTCTGTCTTTTCATAGTAGCGCGCTAATTCTAAATCTATGTGTCTTTCTGTGGGCTATTAATTTATTGTTTGCTCGCATTTAAGCTCATTCCAATTTATTAATCAACAGTTTGAGTAGCTATGGTGCAATCTGTAGCTATATACTAGTACCTAAAAATTTTCGGAAATCTGTTAAATGAACGGAGAGACCAACCATCTGAAGACTTAAGTGATGGTGAAGCAGTATTGACGGAAAATAATTACTGTCTATCAGTGGCGTGCACTCCATACATGAAAATAAGCAGTGCATACACTGTGCGTCCAGACAGCCCGGAAAATCGACCACATATTAAATGATTCCCACTTATTCGCCCATTTTCCTCCACAGATAATAAATCATAGGCGATGTGTTCAGTGCCGGATTAAGACTACTCGGGGCCCTAAGCAATCCACACTTGTGGCCCCCCTGTCAGTATGTCAACAGGAATTAGTAGCATAGCGCAGTAGTTGACAACATAGGTAATGATTTTTCACTTTGTGAGTGTTAGTTTTGTCAGTTAGGTTAGGACATTGCAGGCTTATCACCTGTTTCTCCTAAAAAAAGACGATTCCGTGCTTCGGAGGCACGTTTAGCCGTCGGTCCCGGCCGCCTTCGAATAGGGAAGATGCACAATTTATTTTTGTGTTTATTTTAAAGAACTACATTTGGAAAAGACCACAAGTATATTTAAAAATCAAAAACTGTCATTTTCTGCATAAAAATGCGGTTTGAAATTGACAATTTCAAATTTCTCACCAAAACGGACTGGCGTGACGTTTGACGTCAATATGTGAAGGTACCTCCTTTTCTTAAGGACTTTCATACTTTTGCATTTTTTTCTCGACTGTCGAGACCTAATTTATAAGAATTTTAAATAACTGATAATGTATGGATTTAATGAATTGATACTCCGGAAAAAAAGCCGCGTTGACCATACTATGTGCCAAAGTGATCATCTGATGACAATCATATTGATTTGACTGGCACAAAACCAGGCAAAAAGAGATTTCGAGATGTGAAGACGANGTGAGATTGACTTGGTTGCTGATATGCTTTATGAAAATTATGAATCAATAAAAGAGCTTAACCTTTTCATAGCGATAAGCAAAGACATTAATTTATATTATAGGTCTTAAACCGTCTGTTTGTATTTATAATTTGACGTTGAGGCGGACGAGTGTCTGTCTTTTCATAGTAGCGCGCTAATTCTAAATCTATGTGTCTTTCTGTGGGCTATTAATTTATTGTTTGCTCGCATTTAAGCTCATTCCAATTTATTAATCAACAGTTTGAGTAGCTATGGTGCAATCTGTAGCTATATACTAGTACCTAAAAATTTTCGGAAATCTGTTAAATGAACGGGTATGAGAGACCAACCATCTGAAGACTTAAGTGACGGTGAAGCAGTATTGACGGAAAAGAATTACTATCTACCAGTGGCGTGCACTCCATACATGAAAATAAGCAGTGCACACCCTGTGCGTCCAGACAGCCCGGAAAATCGACCACATATTAAATGATTCCCACTTATTCGCCCATTTTCCTCCACAGATAATAAATCATAGGCGATGTGTTGTCATCAACAGCACTCAATTTGACAAAAATATAATTTATGTATTGTTTTTGCGATTAGTGTCACTTATTTTACATACTCTACTCATAATCTCTGTGCACGCCACTACTATCTACTATTATTAACTTCATTCAGCACTGCATCTGTTATAGCCTGACGTATCACTTTCCACTAATTATGAAAAATGACTGACCCTTAAATAAAAGTTATTAAAAAAATCCAGCAATGAGCGAAATGAGCGATAGCGGCAAGTTCTGGTGTGTTAGTGGTTCTTGTTGTCTTAGCATATATTTCAGATCGCTTGATCGTGAGGAAACCTGCGCACGCCTGCGATGAAATTCAAAGGTTGTACGTGAAGTCGGCCAATCTGCACTGGGTCCGCGTGGACGACTAAGGCCTATACACCCTATACGCGTAGGCTCGTGCCCCTCAGTGGGGACGTTCAATGAGATAATCAGCTCAATTACAATAAAGTGAGCACACATAGTGCCTAAGTTAGCTCAGTTTCTTTGCCTCGGATTCTATTTCTTTGATATTGAGTATTAAAGAAACTCAATATATCTGGCAAGCAACAGGTTTTTTATAATGGCTTTTACAGATTATTCTCGTATTATCTCCAATAAATAGGGCAGCGTGACCCTTCTCATGTTAACAATCAATAATAATAACAAACTGAGAGTGCCTCCAGTTAATAAGCGTCACCTAAGACGAATATAATAATTTAAATGATATTAATACTTACTAGGTTAAGGCAAGGGCGGATCCAGGTTAGGCGCCAGTAGGGGGTCATATAGTAGTAGTCAAGTAAAGAACTTATAAGATATTTTGTTAGTGTACGTTAGTATAGTACCTTATAATAGCTCAGGGGGGGTCATGACCCCCATGACCCTCCCCTTGGATCCGCCGTTGGGTTAAGATCATGCCTAATAAGTAAAAAGTGTAGGATAGTTAACTGTTAACACCAAAGGACTAGCTCACTATGTTTGCAGCCAGTGCCAGTACTGAGCGTGCTAAATTTGTATTCAGGTATTTCGTGTGCTGTACATAGTCATATGCAAATTGACATTTAAATTCACGAAAGCTGTAACTGGATTTGGTGTTTAGTTTGAAAACGTTGGCGGACGTGCCCGCGCGCCACTACTCGGCAATCGACTATTTAATCTATGCGTAAATGTACGAAAATATTTACTGTTAACACTAAAGCCAAGTTAAATACGTACCTGTAGTTATAAATACTTCTTTGTAGTGAACCCAGGATACTTAAGAAATTTTTTAACATTGTACAATTTTCTTTTTTTGATATTATCTTTATTGAATCATGTTACAGGGACTCATAGTTCCCTGCCTCACCCCCCCATTCAAGACGATATTCATCAGAAAGTGCATTCGTGTTTATAGGTGGACTTTTAAAAAATTTTGAACTAATATGAATCCTGACAGTGTGATGTTATAATACTAGAGAGAAGGAGCTTATAATATTTTAAGAATCATCATCATCATAATGCTGATGATAGATTATCCTATATTACGTACAATCAAGATTATAATAATATTACTGCGCACTACATTGCTTACTGATTGACTCTGATGCAAATAGAGATCAATAGCAGGCGTCGAAGTTACATACTATATTGTACTGAAAGAAAATTTTTTGCTTGACGACCAACTCACACATCTCTGGATCAAAAATATTCAAACCATCAAACATTTAATTAATTAGAATGACAAAACTTTGCCCACCGCACTGCCGTGTGTTCAAATACCAACACGTAATATAAATACCACTCAAGTCCGGGACAAATGTCCACTCGGATCTGACATTAGTCACGGGAAAGGATCCCGGGTCCCTTAAGCCGGGCATTAGCCTGGGACCGGGGCCGCAATTCCACTAATTCACTTGACTTTACGACACTTTACAATGCAACGCATGCATGTAAACATGATATTGGTTCAAATTTAATGTTTAAAATGGTAAATATAAAAAAGACATGTCTTATGGTGTTACAAATAAAATCTACCATTAAATAGAACGAAAAAGTGCAGAATTTTACTCTCTCTCTCTTCAACCTATCGCAGTTCACTGCTGGACATACCCGTAGGTTTTTCCCATTTTACGCCAGATATTCCGGTCCTCCGCTTTCCTAATCCAGCCTCCACCAGCAATCTTTTTCCGTTCGTTCAAGTCGTTGGTTCATCAGGCCGGAGGGCGTTCTACGATACGCCAAGATGCGGTCTCCATTTCAGAATTTTACTATTAAAACACCAATCCTATTAGCGCATTTTAAATTTATCGGAATTGGAGACCGGGTCAAGCGGCTCTTACTGGACGGTCGGCCAGACGCGCCAAACTGGATTACGGAGGCCTTTGAACGGTTTGCCGGCTTAAATACGTTACTGTCAATCTCGCCGATGATAATTCACGGACTGGCAGCTTACAGATACAAATACTACTTGCACAGATACCAATAGTAGGAAGAAATAAAATTATCTTTAAGAGATTTCTTACGCAATCAATAGTTAGAACCCTAGAAATCAAAAGAATCCCATTTAGTAATTTGATTTGATTGATAACAATATGACTACCTACTTGATAGGAAGAAGAAGGAAACTCTTTTACTAGGTGGTAGACTTGGTACCGAGGCGTCTATGTAGGTACCACCACAGAGCCAGATATCGTCCTGTGAAATAAGAGTGTTTTGCTCTTCTGTGTTACGGGATGAGGGCACTGTAGCAAGTAAAATTACCGGGTATAAGACGCCTCACATTTGTCGTCTCAGACGACGGGCGCACGGTATTGTGAAAAAAAATGACTACCAATATTCCTTCAACACTGCATCGGTCATGGTCAGGCGTATCACTTACCACCAGGTAAGCGAACTGACCGTCCTGCGTACTTACTGTCATAAAAAAAGATATTTACTCATTCAATAAAGATTTGAACCATAGTAATCAAATAAATCCCAAATAGTAAATTGATCACAATGATTTAACATTTGATTTACCTACTCGATATAGTACGATTCACGAAAGATGTCCACAAATGTCGACCTTCTGAGCAAGATGGGGACTATTTTAATGATAGTGAAACAAAATAATTATGAAATATTGAAAAATGACATAAGCTTGAGCAAAATACCAAAATTTCCGTCACCGCCCGCCACCGCACCTCCAAAGGGATCCGAAAAAGGACTTCAGCACAGTGGTCATCTTTCATGAATCGTACTATACCAAGAAACAGAAAACAATTAAGCTCGCCCACTAAGAGTACTCATAGTTGAGATACAGGTATCAGTGTTACCACCTTAGCCTTTTTGTAGCCAGATCTAGCACTTTATAGTATAGGTAAACTCCTTTTTTAACGATTTAGGCCGAAACTAGCAATCTAGCTCTTTTTCACTGTCTTGAAAATGTTAGCAAATATGAAGTTTTCGACATGCTAACAAGTATGATTATTTCAGCATTTTTAGGACAGAAAATCTTTTGACGCTCAATCTAGCCTTTTTAGCCCTTTTGACGTCCCAAAAAGCTCTTTTTCTTAAACACAGGTGGCAACACTGACAGGTATCCTCTGACGTTCGATCGATTATACGCGCATGTAAAAAAATCCAGAGAAATCGCAAAATGGCGATCCCGCATGTGTCGCGCACAATGTCACTCGTAATGGCTGCTCGATATAATGAACTGTCAGCCCCTCATCGGAGCGCATCCTTGCACATCTGCGCGGTAGGGATGCCCCATACATTTATCGGTAAACTAGCTGTATCGGTAATTTTATGCACCGGTAAAACTGTAACCGGTAAATACCTACTTTAAATGTTCGAAGTGAATTATTAAAAAACAGAACGATTACAGTCGCCATCAGATATATATGAGCAGACAAGGTGACCAAATACATCTGCACAGTTTAAAATGTCAATAAGTTCTATGCGGTAAAAGTTACCATTAATATCTAAACAACAATCGCTTCATAAAGATCTGGTATGAATATGCACACTAAGGATTTCGTACAAAACATGTTTATGGTACATATTCGAAGCCACACTTCACAACCTTAGTATGGTTAGTATTTATTATTGTTTAACAAATAAATTATCTACAAAACTCCAAACGTAGGTATATGTTAGACGGTTCATGAAGACAAACCTTTTTAACAGACGGACCACGGAGTCTTAGTTATAGAATCCCTTCAGCCTTTGTAAATGGAACCCTAAACTATTCTTATTCAATTTAACTATTGCTATTTCCCATATGTTGTACATTTCCAACGCTGGACATCGTCTTATGCTGCACATGTATAATTAGGACAGCAAAAAATAATAACCGGTATTTTTCCCAACCCTAACAAGAAACAGCTAGCATACGTGTATGGGTGTGAGAGTAAAATGGAACGTCTCTAAGCGGAGGTCGAGTTACGACTACTTCTATTGAACTAGTAATTCATGTTTTCTTAATGCGCAAAACATCTGTAAGACGTCCGTGTATATATAAAACGGGGGCGCACGATATGTAACTCTATGCTGTAAGTTTTACGGTTTCAAATTACATGTTAGTTTAGTTGAGTAACCACGGGCAACGCTCGATAGACGAGACAACCTCAATGGCACTCCAAATGTGCGCGACCCGACATTTGATACTGGAATACAAGATGAGAGACTGTGAGTCTTCGTTAGATTATTTAGTCTGCGGGAAAACACCACCCTGTATTAGCATGCCATTGTAAGTAAGCGACTACACAAGCAAATGTATGGATATGAAGATAGTATTCTTCTCAAATGTAACATCAATTATCAGCATCAACACTTCCCAGCCCACTACAGGGCTTTCCGCACAACATAGCACGAAGAATCATCATCATCAGCTCATTAAACGTCCCCACCGAGGGGCACGAGCATACCCGTGCCGGATGTATTGGCCTTAGTCGTCCACGCGGGCCCAGTGGGGGGTCTTCGCAAGCGATGTTTTCCTTCACTGTAAGAGCGTCGGATAACGTACATATAATTTCGAAAATTCTAACATTGTTACGTGGCGGGATTTGAACTTCAGCCCTCCCGGTAGGAGGGCAACAGTCCACACCATTGAGCCACCGACGCTTTATATACGGATCTATACGGCTCTATACATGCACGGAGAATACATGGGGATAATAGATATACCTACGGGGAATGTATCATTACAAAACGGAGAATTACGTACTTATGATACAGAATAAGAAGTTAATTTTATTTTTCGAACCGACTACTGCTGTTGGCCGCAAATGGTCTTTACAGCTTCACCGGGCAATTGGCGAGCGCAGATGGCTCTCGACCTTAAAACATTACACAACGATCCTAAGGCCACCCCAGAGTGGGACTCGAACCTCGGCTTAGGGAATGTGCAAGGGACAGTGCATATATAAGTTTTGCTAAGTTGGCGCTAAGCGAAGGTATGAACTTAAAATCGCTTTTGGATAAACATAATATTTTCTGGACAAATAAAGTTTGTCATGATGAATACAAACAAGTCATGATAACGGTCCAGTGTTAATCAAAGGACCGTAAAGACTTGTAGTCTACATTGTAATATTTAGCCTCAGGTCACCTCGAGCTCTACTAGTCTCCGTGTGGGCTATCAACACTAATAACAATTAACTTGTCCGTCTGTTGCGCGTGCTATTATAACGTTTAAAACGATCTCACGGCACGTCGGTCATGCGACTCGCCCGGTTTATTGTCCATTACAATTTGCATGTTCATATTAAAAGTAATTTCAATATGAATGTGTATGTAGATTTTGTAATGGTGAAAATAATTTGTTCAAATGCATCGTACTGGGTTCGGAATACAGATATCCGTAGGAAAACTACAGTGACCGACATAGCCCACAGGGTAAGCATGTTGAAGTGGCAGTGGACAGGGCACATAGTGCGTAGAATCGATGGCCGTTGGGGCGGCAAGGTTCTCGAGTGAAGCGTAGGCCCATCCCCAACCAGATGGACTGATGACCTGGTTAAGGTGGTGAGTAGCAGATGGATGTTTACTGCAAGGGATCGGTCCGCGTGGAAATCATTAGGGGAGGCCTTCGTTCAGCAGTGGACGTTATAGGTGTAATGATGAATGATGATCCTACTGGGTCATACTACTGGGTCTTGATTCATTTATTCCTCATTATCAGCTCATAAATGTCCCATCGAGAGGCATGAGCCTGCCCTTAAAGCGTGTATCGGCCCGCCTTAGTCGTCCAAGTGGGCCTAGTGTGGATTTCCTCACGATTTTTTTAAAGTCTTGTGATGAGTGGTCTTGCACATAGTGTTCCAGTTAAAAATCTTTGTAATAAATTATTGTAAAGTTACGTGTAGGTAAATGACAAAACTCTGTAAACAATGATATAAAAAGTTTAAAAGACTGACTATCGAGTTTCTTGCCGGCTCTTCTTGAAGATCCTACTTATTCCGAAACGGAGGTAGAGTCAAAAAAAAATAATAAAAACAATTGACGATTCAAAAGTATCTGTAACAGATTTATTTGAATAAAGTTTTTTTGTTTTGCTTTGTTTTCCCGCTGAGTTAATGAAATGAGTTTTGCATATTTGCGTGAAGTATTGGATGTTCGTAGTATTCAAGGGACCTCAAATCGTACAATAAATATCGGGGGAGGTCTTACGAACGGAATGGCTATAGAATTATGGCTATACTATAGGCATAATGACGACCCATTTCGTGTAACATTCGAGACGTCGGCTACTACACCAAGAGTTCTGGCCTCGATCCCCGAGCAGGTCAAACATTTATGTGCATAAACATGTCTGTTTGTATTGGTGTAGGTGTTTTTATATATGTTTTGTATGTATTGACAAAAAAATATATAAGTATGTTTATCAGTTGTTTTTCGTAATACAAATTCACGCTTACCATACTAGATAGTTGTCGTTAAAGTGCAATGGATTAAGACTACAAAGCACTAGAGCAGTCCTCCACCCTCCTGTAAAGTTTACTCGACTGCACTCGCTCCTGCAGTTTATTGCAACTGTGCGACTACAATGTGGGATAATGCCCGTCGGTTTAGACTGACGTACTTGGATTGCACCATATTTGTCTAGATGTAGGTACAAACTTACTTAAATTAATGCACCCTAACCAAACTTTAAAGCAGTTGACTGGTTTTTGGAATAACGCGGGTTTGATATCCCGTCTGATGAAACTCGTGCTGTTTTCATAGGTTTACTCTATATTCATATAGCGATGAAACTGCATAATTAAATGCAGATGTGAAACATATTTTCCCATAACACAATATTACATACTTGAGAATATGGTGTCATTTTCTTTGAATATTTGAGGACCCCACCAAAATGTGTTCTAGGTTAGACTTATTGCTTAATGAACTAAATTTTATTCAAATTAGGTATTACGAATAAGAATTCAGAGCTAACTTAAAAAGGTCCTCAATAATTGAAAAAAAAAAATTGTGTCACAGTTATGATGAACTTTTGATTAAAATCAAAACTTTACTTTATGGACCTAAAACTAAAATTGGCAATAAAAAATAAGAAGTACTTGAAGTATCACATTGTACCAATAATTATTATAAATAAAACACAAAATGTTTTAAATCTCGCCTACAGTTAAACATAACTCTCACAGATAATATCAAGCATTATGGTTTGACGATTAAATCTACTGTCCGTACTGTGACTGCTACGTCCAAGCGTGAAAGGTTATTATTATTCTACTGAGTCACGTAACTCCTTAAAAATCTTGTTTAAAAACGACCAACACGAGCTCACTAATCGATTGTTATGTCCCCTGCGAGCGTCGCTCACTAATGCTTACTTATTACCGAAGACTCGATGCATTATTTAGAAGCTAAGGGGTCATTTGTACGGCATAAGCTGCCGTGCTGGGTAGCGCATTGGTTGTGACTCTATCATAAAATATGACAATCGTTAAACAAAACAAAAAAACATTGTTATAGCGCTCTCAATCAAGCCTTAAAGAAAAAGAAAGAAAAAAAAGATTTTATATTTTTTTACATCTTACACTGCAATTAAATTGAGCGTCGATGGCTTATTGATGTGGACTGTTGCCTTCCGATCTGGAGAGTGCAGGTTCAAATCCCGCCACGTAACAAAGTATTTTCGATTTGTCGGATTTATGTGTACGTTAACGCACTTACGGCGAAGGAAAACATCGTGAGAAAACCTGTGCACGCCTGCGAAGGGATTCAAAGGTTGTGCGTCCGCACTGGGACCGCTTCTACGACTAAGGCCTAAACATCCTTACGGGTAGGCTCGTGCCCCTCGGTGGGGACGTTGAATGAGATGATGATGGTTATATAGAAGACGTGTGCCCAGCTTCAAAGACAGAAGAATGGAAAACAATTGTTAGAAAATACGGACAGCAAATATTAAAGATTTCGAAAACTAAAGATTGCATTCGAAACCGTGCTTTATTCCAGAATCCTTTTCACGTTACAATGTAAATGGCGATTGTCGGTACAAAAACGTGAGCCACCGAGAAAGCGAGGTAATTTATTGTATGTCTCAGTAAACAGTAAGAGCATCCACGATTGCAATCAAGACGGAATGATGATTATAGACAGCCGTTGTACTGTGTGCAGATCACGAACTCAATCTGTTGGGTGTTACTTAAACCGGGAACTGATGTCGTGGTGTGATCGCTTGGAACATGTCTTTATTTCATAGGAAATTGTGAAGTTGCTGCCGGAGATATTTCCTGAGCGATACGACCTGGAGTCTTTGATGAAAAGAGCGTAGTCCCTTTTAAAAGGCCGGCAACGCATTTCAGTGCCCTCTGGTATTGCAAATGTACATGGGCTGCGGTGTCATTTACCATCAGATGAGCCGTTTGCTCTTTTGCCCCCTTTATAATAAAAAACGAGTATATGATTTACCGGATGTTAATAATGTATACTCAGTAAGACGCAATGATCTCGTTGCTGACCTTCAAAAAGTTATACATAACCATTCCTATACAATACAAGGTGGTGAGAGAGATTTCAATCCTCCGGTATTATTCAGCGAAACATACATAAAATCGTACACTCGTACTTACTTGATTCACCTGATTATTTTCTCTTCTTAACTTTAACGCACGAAATCTTTCCTAACCGTGAAAAAAACGTTTATATTACAAATATTTAAAATAACACATCATTTTCAATCCAGTGGTTAGAATGTGCCGGCTATACAATGAAAAGCTTCAAATCGACCATAATCGTGAAATAGATATTTTTGAGCCTATACACGTTCGCTTTCGTTACAGGGTAAAACAATGCCTCAGCTGCGCTTCTCTCTAAAGTAAAAATTAAACATCATATATTGTTTTATTTGTGAAATATGTCTATACGATTTTTTTTTTTTTGGATGTCTAATGTTTACGTTTTATTATTGATCATGCTGCGTATACACTTTTTAGTAATATCTAAGTTTAAGTCTACAATGTTACTGTTATATTCTTGATTGTTTCTTGTGTATGCCATACATAATAAAAAATAAAACAACGCCCACGTTGTATATAGGCACGTCCTGCCGCCCCGGCCAGCCGGTATCGCCGCAAACCTCAATAATAATAGTATTTCTCCACTATTTAAAGGGTGCTGGGTGCTATTATACATATAAACCTTCCTCTTCAATCTTCTATCTAATTAAAAAACACATCAAAATCCGTTTCGTAGTTTTAAATATTTTAGTATACATAGGGATATAGGGACATAAAAAGCAGCTTTGTTTCATACTATGTAATGTATGCCTAACTGTTTACCATCATCAGCTCATTAAACGTCCCCACCGAGGGGCACGAGCCTACCCGTATAGGGTGATTAGGCCTTAGTCGTCCACGTGGCCCAGTGCGGATTGGACGACTTCACACACAACCTTCGAATCTCTTCGCAGGCGTGCATGATGGTTTCCTCACGATGTTTTCCTTCACCGTAAGAGTCGGATAACGTAATATATTTTCGAAAATTCACATTGGTACGTGTCGGGATTTGAACCTCAGCCCTCCTGGTAGGAAGGCGACAGTCCACACATTGAGCCACCGACGCCCTAACTGGTTATAAGTGAGAGAAATCAAGGGTTTTGGTAACCGATTTTGTATTTTTTTTTAAATTTACCTTTTCAACAACACAATTGCTTTCAAATACATATTTAAATATCCCCAGACTTTTTTTCTAGCACAGGATCCAATAGATTGCTTTCTTTAAATTAGAACGTTGAAATCCTAAACGTGATTTTAATATTAAACTCAGTATTTAATGTTGAAGTCGCCTCTTGGGAAATTTCTGTTTCCAATTCCTTCATCTTCAATCGCGTTTCAACGTTATTTTCGAAACATAAGAGTAAATAAAATTTCAAGCCTTTGCAAAGGCATATAAAAATGTAATTATTGAATAAAAGGTTCTTTAAAGTGTGCCAGCCACTATGATAAAATCGTATCGACTATTTTAATTCTCTAGTATAAAGCTATACAATGTTTCTATACAAGCTGCTGAAGAATTACTTGAAAATAAATGAAAAAAAAATGTATTTTACTCACAAAATTCATTGAGTTTATCAATGAAACAAACAATGTCCGACCATATAAATAGCGTCATATGACAGTAGCATAGAACATCTTTGTATTTTACAGTACGATTTTAGCAAGTCGTCGGTTCATCAGGTCAGAGAGCATTATAATAACATCTCACAAGTCGTGAACAATGAAGAGAGAGATAATATAATCAAATGATTCATCCATGCAGTGTCTTAAGAATAATTGATAGAACGAAAAAAACTTCTTTATATTCTTTCCTAAAATAATTGTTTATTATTTATTGTACACCAAAATAACTAAAAGGATACAAAAATAAAATAAAAAGAGAGTACAATAGGCGGCCTATTTGCACATGGCATTTTCTTCCAGGCAACCTTAGGATGGAGAAATACAGTGCATGGGATTAGGGATGTTTCTGTTATCAAAAGATTTATGTTTAATTATTTATAACTTTTCTGTTTTCTAATGTTTCTCTTTCATTCGTTCCTTCTGTCTTATATCTCAAATAGTTTATGACGATGTTATTAACATGTAGCAACGTCACAAGCAATTAAACTACAACCGCCATAAAGCGTACTAACAAACACATGTAGTCAGTCACTGCGGCATTGACCCGGCACCCGTCAATGCTTTATGATAATCAATACATTTACCACACGAACAATCCACAAGCACTTAGCTAAGGTCAACTGGATCCATTGTGGTGTGGATCAGGGGTCGCATTATTAATGTATACGAAAATATGAACGGAGAATGAACGGTCGGTCAACGAACCGCGCTATCTCGCAGCTGATGTCGTATCGCCGATCAGCAGTCGCTGCGAGTTAACTCGATATCTAGATAGTATAGAAAGGCGATTAAGGAGTCGTTTCGTGGTTTTGTACTATTGGCCGAATGTGTAATAATATAATCATCATCATCAGCTCATTAAACGTCCCCACCAAGGGACACGAGTCTACACGTATAGGGTGATTAGGCCTTAGTCGTTCACGCGAGCCTTTGAATTCCTTCGTAGGTGTAAGCAGGTTTCCTCACGATGTTTTCCTTCACCGTAAAAGCGTCGGATAACGTACATAGAAATTTCGAAAACACATTGGTACGCGGTAGGATTTGAATCTGCGCCCTCCTGGACGGAAGGCAACAGTCCACAACATTAAGCCACCGACGCCATTATAATAATATATAATATCCACTGGCAAACTAAGCATCTAACCTGTAATATGGGTCCTAATTACTAAACAACGTATAAACATATTTCTTTTGTAAATATACACGTAATATACATTTGACGACCCATTTGGTGTTGCGGTTGAGAGGTCGGCCGCAACACCAAGGGTTCCGGGTTCGATCCCCGGGCAGTACAAACATTTGTGTGCATGAACGTGTCTGTTTCACTAAAGTTTGAATTGCCCGAGGATCGAACCTAGACTACTTGGTGTAGTAGTCGACATATCAACCATTACACCAAGTGGGCCGTCAAATCGTGTATCATATGGATACATATACCGTTGGAATTTCTATGCTTCTCCGCAACGTTGGTAATATGAAGTGATTAACATCATTGTGATAATTAGCCTCGGTTGATATCCGAGAAGGCATTTCATACCGCGTGCGACACAATTTATCACCTATTCCTAGGTATATTAAATATAATGGCTGCTTGCATAGGCTTTTCTCATAGGGGTTATAAATAGATCTACTGAGCAGATTTATTTATAGCAGTAATTTATAGTCTACGCTACTAAATACACATATAATTCGTAATTTACGCTTAAAGCGTAAATTATGTGTTCTAAAAGACATATTATATTCATACATTTAATTTGCACACACATTATAATATTTTATTAGACAGGTGTAACTAACTCCTAACCTGACAGATACAAATTAAATTATTCCTCAGTATAAGTAAAAATATAATTTGTATCGACAACAGCATTCATCAGAATAATGTTTTATGTGTTTATTTCACTGTGGATTCGACCTCCTTCGACGAGTCTCGCCAACTTTTCATATTTGCGGTCGGCTAGAGCCAAGTTTGGCGGTTCAAGAACTCTATCCCAGGACTTATTATTCATAAATCTTACTGTACCAATCATGATAAAGAAGATGACCCTTTCAGTAATATACCTGTAGTTGCAAAAGATAAGTACCGTGTTCTTATAACTATGAATAATGAAATGTTTACCAAGCGAAAATTTTTGGTAGGTACAATTTGAGGTTTATCAAATGGGAAGTGTTCTACATGGGAAGTAGACAAAGTTTCAATTATCATCGTAAATATAATGAACAATAACTTTTGTTACTACGATTATAAATCGGACGTTGAATGTTATTATTAGGTAAGAAATGCGGCTGCGTTGTATAGTATATATTATTTAATCTGTGGTTGTAGGTTTTGAAATATGCGAGCGAGTACGTCCCCACAGATTGTATCTGGCCCATGTATACCTCGTGTGAGAGAAATATGTGCGCTTTGTTGTACACATCTATTACATATAAATAAAAACGGAGGGTCTGCTTGTAATATTGAAATAACCATTTTTTGCTTCATGCATGTAAGTACTTGTACTTAATAAAGTACATATCTACCTCATGTGTTCACATATATAATTTTTAATAACGTGTTGAAGCGTTAAGGTCGTATTTATGTGATTGAATGAAGTGTCATCATCAGCTCATTAAACGTCCCTACCGAGGGGCACGAGCCTACCCGTATAGGGTGATTAGGCCGTAGTCGTCCATGCGGGCCCAGTGCGGATTGGACGACTTCACACACAACCTTTGAATCTCCTCGCAGGCGTGCATGAAGTTTCCTCACGATGTTTTCCTTCGCCGTAAGAGCGTCGGATAACGTACATATAATTTCGAAAATTCGAAAACACATTGGTACGTGACGGGATTTGACCTCAGCCCTCCCGGCTGGAGCGCAACAGTCCACACCATTGAGCCACCGAAGCTCTCTAATGAATGAAGAATGATGAATGAATGAAGTATGTAATGATTTAAATATTAACCCCTCAGTGAAAGTCATTTAAACAATATAAGGGGGCTCTTACCATGTTTTAATATGCATGTAATTAAATGTTTCTGTTCTTCCGAAGTCCATAATTAGGACAATTATTTCTCCCTAATCTCGTACGTATCCTTATATATTCTCGTATGTATCCTTATATATTCTCGTACGTATCCTTATATATTCTCGTACGTATCCTTATATATTCTCGTACGTATCCTTATATATTCTCGTACGTATCCTTATATATTCTCGTACGTATCCTTATATATTGCCGCTATATCCGTTCTTATTACCCTCCCATATCGTTTCATTATAAACTTTATTGAAAAATATTATTCCTTAGACACTCCCGTGTGAACCACCACCGTCAATGATGCCATATTTAAATATAGGTATAAAAATTCTGATATCGAATATACATTTTATTTACGGTCTGAGAATACAGACATTATTCTATTGACTGGTAATCGGCAAAGTATTTATTTAGGTTTTATTTATTTGTTTATGACCGTGGGAAATGACTCACAAATTCTAAAAAGGGGCAAAATTCACAAAAAAAAACCGGCTTACCCGAAACAGAACCCCGAGCGCATCAAGTACGATGACAGTACGATTTCAAACCGTACCGTGATCTTTCCCTTTTGATCCGTGAAGGTATGCGCGGCGACAAAATGAAAAACATTTCATTTAAAAATAACTCTAGGGAAACTCTACGTAAGGTCCAATTTGAACCTTTCATTCTATTAAAAACACATTTTCAAAAAGAGTAACTACGCGAGTTTCTTGCTGGATTCTTCTCGGTAGATAGCAATCCTCCGAACTGGGGGCAGATTCATAACGATATAAAAACATAGCTTCTTTTTGACGATTAAAAAGTGTTTTTTGATGATTATCTTAAAAAGCATTTTTGAGTGAGAGTATGAGTTTTAATAAACTTGTACTAAAAATCAGTATTTGTAAATAAATTCTACTTTCATTGGGATGTCTCTGAGAAGGGCTAAATTGGGTTCGGTTGGACAAATTATGCGAATAGTAAAATTGCCGGCGGCATAGTTACTCAATGCTATGAGCTACGGCTCTTCATAAAAACAAAAAAAATATTTCACAAATTAAATAGTAGGTACTCCCAGTGAAGAATTTACGATGTCAAGGAGGACGAATATTAAAGGATCTGACGTAAATGCAGTATAAATCCCACTCAGATACATGATAAAATAACTCTTTTAAAAAATCTTTAAAACATCCTACTATGAGTTTAACAGGACAGCATTACAAGGTTGGCTTTCTTTCTTACTTACGACACAAATCATTCAAAAAGAGGGTTGTAATATTATATACTATTTGTACAGGGTTAAGATAAAGTGTTACTGAACGTAGCCCCACCCACATATGTTCATACGAGCGTATACGGATTAGCCCCGCGAGCGGAGCAAATCGGTCGTGTATCGACGCCTGCGCGAGCGCACCTACCTGAACTAGTGTTGTTAACTATCGATAACTGAACTCGGAAACCATCTATATTATCGAGTGTGTTGAAAGCTCAGTTTAGTACAATAATATAGTTTACTGCAATTCTATGGATAATTACGATGGCATTGTAGCTAACTATCGACATCGTGGTGTGTAACGTACCGATACAGGTTTTATTTGTTTTATTTCATAAGTTAGTAAGTAAGTAAGCCGTCATCAGATATTAAGTGATATCACCTCCCATGAATACTCCTAACACTGAAGGAGATGAACTTAAAAATACTTTTACTAGGTGGTGGACTCGATACTGCGTCGTCTAGGTACCACAGCAGTGCCAGATTCCGAATCGGTGCGTGTTATTCATAAAAAATATAATAAAAACATTTGACAATACCAAAGTATCTGTTAAAGCTTTATTTGAGTAAAGATATTTTGAGTTTGAATATTGTAAAACCTATCGCCCGAAATGTTTACCCGACTATCGTCAACCATCAAGTGGCATCACTAAACGGAACGCATTACCGCAACTCTACAACCTTTTATCGCCGAGTACAGTGTTATCTAAATATGCAAAGACGAGTTTTTATCATACTCATACATGCTTATCTCAATCTAATGTTTGTGTGTAGAAAGCTGTCTATTCTAAAGATTTGTGTCTAAATAAGAAGAATTTGAAGTGGCAGTGGGCTGGTCACGTATGTCGCAGATACGATAGCCATTAGACCAAACGAGTTCTGGAGTGGAGACCGCGTTCAAAGCGAAGGGTAGGACGCCCTCGGACCGATGACTTGCTTGAGGTCTCTGGTAGTGGCTGGATGATGAAAGTGGAGGACCAATATGTGCCGTAGGATGGGTCCACCTATGTTCAGCAGTGGATATTGGGCACCTAGTTCAGAGACTGCGATATGAAGAAAAGAGAATGCTTGTAAAACTGTTAAGCATATCCATGCAACGTTTAGCAAAGGCTTCAAAGTTTTCCTATTCTTCTCACGTCTTCCGATAGAAACCACCCGTCCGAACCGGTGGAGGATTCATTTAGATTTTAAAAATAACTCCTTTTTTTCGATACAAAGGATTCTTTGGAATATTTATTAGGATAAATCATTTTTGATTTTTAATTCTTTTTACTAGCCTGTTATATTGTAAGCTTTTATCATGAGTTTAAGTAAACGGATCAGTCAGTTCGCTCACCTGGTGGTAAGTGATACAAATGTCAATGACAGATGCAATTTTGGTGTAAAATAATAACAGTACCTTTCATTATTTTCTGGCAACACCCGAGATGAGAGATGTTACGTTTTATATCCGGTTATTTTACTACCTACAGTGCCTTCATCCCAAAACACAGAAGTACAAAAAAATCTTATTTCACGGGACAATATCTGGCGCTGCGGTGGTACCAACTCTACCATCTAGTAGGCTGTAGGAAGCATTCCACAAGCAACAAACGCGAGCTCTGATTACGGGTGCATTGTTCGGCACATTGTCGCGGAACGCGCGCACAAGCCGTGTTATGGAACTACTTGAGGCAGTGTTGCCGAACTATCGATAGTTTCAAATATCGATAGTTAAATTTAAAAATCGTCTATAGTATCGATATAGGCCTATCGAAATTGTCAATACTAAAGAGTCAGTAACAAAAGTATCGATAGTTTTGTCAATAATTAGCAGTAATTTCGATAGTAACGATAGTTTATGTACTGCCTCCGTGGTCTAGTGGACACAGCGTTCGGCTGTGTGACCCAGATGTTGTGGGTTAGAAATCCCGCGGGGAAACGTCACTCTGAGCGATTTTTGCTAGTTTGGTTAGGTCTTTGCAGGCAACATTCACACCTGATTGTCCGAAAAGAAAATTCCGTGCTTCCAAGATTACATTAAGCCGTTGGTCCCGGCTACAATTTCAGGATGATACGTAGTCGTTATCACCCATCAATCCGTATTGGACGTACGGTCCAATCTTCTCATAATAGCTATGCTGTGCGGGAAAGCGTGCCCTTCACTGGGTCGTTATAGGCTGGTGATGATAGTTTCGACACCGTTGATTTTTTTCTGTTACGATAGTATTTATGCATTGTACTATTGATAGCTCAATACTATTGCTTCTACCCAACTATCGATAGTTTATCGATAGACTATCGAAAGTGGACTATCTAGTGGCAACACTGTGTCGGAGTGTGGTAGTAAAAAGAGTTCCATTATGCGCATGCCAAAGATGGAGTGCTATGCACATTGTTTGATGAAGTACAACATATTGTTCATTTTTGCGTTATTGTGGGGCATAGTTGAACAATCATGGAATAAAAGTTAGACTGGGAGTTGTTTAATTAAATATAACAAGTTGATATAAATATCATGTCAGCTGTGCTTGTCGGGGCAGTTTTCAATTATGCCTTTATTATCAGAGACGCCTTAAAGCTTCATAAACTTTAGCTTTTCAATTGTGTCTGGATTGCGGGCGATCAAAGGGTTAGAGCTTCAATATGTTTATGTATCTCTTGGCTTGTTTATACTGTCAATGCATTAAGTGTTAATCTTGTGATTTTTTTCTACATTTACATCAAATACGTTTTATTATTAGTTTTAAAGTTTGTTCTATTATTATAACGACAGCAAAAAATATAATTTAGGTCACTGTCGAGCAGGTGAGTTCTGAAATGGATACCGATCCACGCATTTGAATGATAACTTGTAAGCAATTGTTAGGTAAAGCTGGATGCCAGAACAGAAAATAGACATGCGTACAGCAGTGGACTGCTTAAGATTATAGCAAAGAATTAAAACGACCACAAAAGACTAGGAATAAAACTTTGAAAAAAAAAAGAAAAAAACAGTGCTCCACCAGTAGAAAACAAACACCAATGGCTATGCGGATTTGCTGCCGTAACTCTCTTTAAAAATACACAAAGAAAGTATCCCACATGTTCCCATGGTCCCCTTATAAATATAAGATTAAGTTCAATTCACTGACCTCAACACTAGCCCGGAACACAACTCCCTCGTCCGCTGCAGAAACCCACGAACAGTATACACGATTTTTTTACAGTAAAAAGCGAAGCAACTAGTAAAGAAATACTTTTAAAAGCGATGGCGGTCAACCTCCAGGTCCGTGTTATAAGAGTCCACAAAAATTGAGCGCGTGTGTTCGAAGAACTTAACTAACACAATGATGTAAAAATGTATCGATTCGTCATATGCTCACAAAACAATAGAAAAAAGTGTTCCGAATGCAGTGACAGCACACATACACATATTTCGAATGAGCGTACATTTACCTAAACAAAAGAGTACAAACGTTTTTGAGGCACGGATGGCGTATCTTCCTTTATATATACAGAATATCATTGAACTAACAGTGCAGAATAATGCGTCCGTGCAACTTCAATATTTAAAAAAAAAAGCGGGCGTGACAGATGTCAACAAATGCGATCACTGCAGAGCACCTGCAGAGGTTGCATACCACGCTAATAGTATGCAGTCAGTCTCAAGCGTGGCAAAACTTACCTCTTATGCCTACGCTGCGGACATTGGGAAATGTAATGAGATATTCATTACATTATTGTTTGAGGTGTCGCGAACACTTTGTGAGTGACCACTGACATTTACAGAGCTCCGTTTACTCTCAATGATATTCTATATATATAAAGGTAGATACGCCATCCGTGCCTCAAAAACGAACCGCCGAAGAGAGTACAGTTTGTACTCTTTTGTTTAGGCAAATGTGTTTGAAATTCGAAATATGTGTATGTTTGCTGTCGCATTCGGAAGACTTTTTTCGATTGTTTTGTGAGCATATCTCGAATCCATACTTTTTTACATCATTGTTTAGTCTCAAAATAAACTTTGTAATTTTTTTGTAAATATATCCATATTATATATAGAAAACACCCAGAACAATACAAACAAACTGACTGCCCGGGGATTGAACCCGGAACCCATGGTGTAAGAGCTGACATCTCAACCACTTACACCACATGAATCGTTATTCTGGATCTAAAATTGAGGTATAAGAAAACAACTGGCAAACTGCAACTAACTAATAGTAGTTTAAGCATATGACGTTACGTTGACTTAAGGATTTTTTTCTAACCAAAAGTCTTTTATTTTCAAATTTTTTTTTTCAAAAATGTCGTTATCCTTTAAGATGTTGAACATGTTTGCCGACCTTTCGACTTGGCATGTCGTAAGGTATTTGTAACATGCTCATATCCTTTTAAACTACATATTAGAAATACTTGTACATTTTTAACATTTAAATACATTTGTATACAAAACATAAATTTAAAATGTCTTCTATTATTAGCAAACAATGACGCATTGTAGTATACTTAAGTGAATTTTAAGAAGGAAAGTCGCAGCATGTAATTTTTGTTCCCATTGTTAATAAATTATAGTAATCCGTATTTCATATTCGTAATGAAATCTAACAAGTACTAGTTTGGGTATTTCTATGTGTAATATATATGTTTTTACAAATAAAATAGGTTTATTTATCCGTTGTTTTGTACCTACCAATACTACAAACTCCACGTTTAACTTGGGGCTAGATGGTGCTGAATGTCAGAAAATATTAATTGATGTATTTAATTCCACATGTCCCATGCGACCATATTATCACCAAAGTAAGCAATTCCCGTCATAATTCTGTACAATAATACAATTTCTTCGGCACAAACAACCAGTTTGCGAGTGCTTCTTTTGCCCCGCTATTAAGTCATGACAGCATACAATTCAGTCTGAAGCTAATTCTCGATAAACACACGTTAGCGAAGTGAGTGACGTGAAAAACTGTCGCCAGCCGCGGTAATCGAAGCAGCTCTTTATACAGGGTGATTTTCAATATCTCTATCATATTTTTTTCTGCCACTGTGGTCTAGTGATCAAACGTTTGGCTTAAATCGCTGCATGATGCGGGTATTGTAAGTTTAAGTCCGTGAGGAGACTGTGCGAACTTGGTTGTCCAGTTTGCAGTTTGGTCTATTTAGGTTAATTCCAGTCTGTTGCCAAAGAAACAAGTTGAACCTTCAGTCCCGGATACAATATTTGGATAGTAGTCGTTACACCAACCAATCTACAATCCATCCGATCTTACCATAGCTATGCGGTGCTTGAGTCCTTTGCCCTGCAGATATCGCAGGTCCGTTTTGGCGATCTAATCTCACTATAGTAATCCAGACCTACGGCACAATGAAAAATTCTGCACTGAAACCTTAGAGGGTGATTGATTGATAGATAGGACTGAATAATTATAAATATATTATCTGTTCTAAACATTGTATATAAACGAAAAACGTTTTCTTATACATACTTATTTTGTAATGAACAATACTTACTAGAAAGGGATCATATCATCATCAGCTCATTATACGTCCCCACCGAGGGGCACGAGCGTAGGCTCGTCTAATCACCCTATACGGGTAGCCGTATAGGGTGATTAGACCTTAGTCGTCTACGCGGGCCCAGTGCGGATTGGACGACTTCACACACAACCTTAGAATCTCTTCGCAGGTGTGCATGAAGATTTCCTCACGATATTTTCCTTCACCGTAAGAGCGTCGGATAACGTACATATATTTTCGAAAATTCGAAAACACATTGGTACGTGTCGGGATTTGAACCTCAGCCCTCCCGGTAGGAAGGCGTCAGTCCACACCATTGAGCCACCATATATCATATAATGTTTTAGTAAAAATTAAATAAGTGTACAGAACGGTCAGGACGCTGACCTGATGGTAAGTGATACGTTTAACCATAACAGAGTGGCATTTATTGGGACCTTCAACTGATAGTGAGTTAATATCCTCCATCAATGACGCACTGCGTCAATTAAATAAATAAATAATAAATAACATCTGTTATTTATTATTTATTTATTTAATTCTTTATTGCACTCAACACAATTAACAAAACAAATATAATAATAATGGTAATCAAGTAGGTACAATGGGCGGCCTTATCGCACAGGGCAATTTCTTCCAGGCAACCTTAGGATGGAGAAAAAGTAATAAGTTTAAAAAGGGGCATTAAGGTGCAAATATAAACATAACAGAAATTAAATATAAATATATAAAATATAAACAGATATGAAATAATAGAAATACAGATATTAAATAAAAGTTAAAATAAATACATAAATAAGGAAACATATAGATAAAGAATAATGATACAACACAAGTAATTAAAGAAAAAAGTAAGTAGAAAATAACTAAGATGCATTAAGGAAGTAATTAAATACTCCACTTTTAAAGCTTTCTATAGATCCAGCTCGCCGTATTTCGACAGGTAAAGCATTCCACAACCGGACAGCATGCACCGAAAAGGATTTATCAGTAAAGCATGTACAATGAACAGGCATTTCTAGGTGGAGGTATCAGATGAACGCAGGGTACGAGGATGTGCATCTCCAAAAAACCTGACACGTTCCTTAAGGTAAGTAGGAGCAAACGGACGAAAGAGAACATTGTAGAGCATGCACAGAAGTATGAGTATTCCGGCGGAGACGAATGGGCAGCCACTTAAGCTTGTTGCGAAATTCAGAAATGTGATCCAATTTTCTCAGACCATAAATCTGATGCAGAAGTTTTGAAGTCGCTCAAGTTTGTCCAATAATGCCTCACTAAGGTCAAGATAACAAGTATCAGCATAATCTAGTATAGGAAGCAAAAGGAATATCGCTAACGCAGTCTTAGTGGAAATCGGCAGAAAGTTGCGCAACCTTCTTAAAGCACCAGCAGATGCAAATAACTTGCGACTAATTTCAGTCACCTGGGCATTCCAGGAGAAGTTATTATCAATAATTATTCCCAAATCCTTTACAGTCTTACTAAACGGTATAGTAGCCCCATCAAAAACTACTGCAGGCAAGGTTACTACCATTTAATTTTGAAATGCGTGCCAGGTCAGCGTTAATCGTCTGAACAGCTGTAAATAGATGATCAA
This sequence comes from Leucinodes orbonalis, assembly GCA_019425675.1. NCBI lineage: Eukaryota > Metazoa > Arthropoda > Insecta > Lepidoptera > Crambidae > Leucinodes > Leucinodes orbonalis. The sequence goes on along the minus strand of PQWD01002448.1, from coordinate 27,651 downwards.
GAGGTGCCTGAGTATAAACTGCAAATCATCTGCATAAAGATGGTAGGAAGAAAGAAGGTTATGAGAGATAGAATTTATAAAAACAGAAAATAGTAACGGAGATAAAACGCCACCTTGTGGAACGCCAGCACTGACAACACACCAGGAAGATAGAGTATCCTCAACACAGATTCGCTGCCTACGCCCAGTGAGATAGCTACGAAACCAGTGAACTACAGATGGAGATACGTTAAGAGAGCACAGTATACCGATTAGTATATCAAAATCCACACACACCACAGTGTTGAAGGCATTACTAAAATCAAGTTATGCAAGCACAGTCAGATTCCCAGCCTCTATGCCAGATCTGATGTCCTCCGTAATGTGGATCAAGGAAGTGGTTGTGCTGTGGCCAGCACGGAAACCAGATTGAAAAGATTTAAGAGGTCATATTTGGAAAGGAATTTGCTAAACTGATTATGGATTAAACGTTCAAGGACCTTGGAGAGCCGATTTTTTGTTCAACATTTCCCTAATCGAATCGGTAAGCCATGGTGACGGCCGATGCTTCACCTTTACGGGCCTAAGAGGTGCATGACGCTCGTAAAGCTGCATGATAATGTTGTTAAATAGCGTTATTTGTTCTTCAACTACAGCTGTGCTGAAAATTGGATTCCAGTCCAACTCCGAGTTGTTAGTTCTTTTATACCCGGTAATTTCACTAGTACATTGCCCTCATCCTAAAACACAACATTGCATAACACGGGACAATGTCAAGCACTGCGGTGGTACCTAGTTAGACGACTCAGTATCGAGTCTACCACCTAGTAATCATTATCAAGATATGCTCCGGAATGCCTAAATGTAGTGGGTTTCCACCATAATACATCTCGCTAAGCTGCCTCGAATCGCTAATTCACACCATATATTGCCCCGCCGGATCAGCAACTTGCACTGGCGAAAGCTGGTCATGTATGTCGCAGAACCAATGGCCGTTGGAGCAGACGAGTTCTGGAGCATTTCCCGGTGAAGCTGTAAAGGCCATCTACGGCCAACAGCAGTAGTCAGTTCGAAAAAAAAAAAGAGTTCTGGAGTGGCGACCGCGGTTTGGCAAGCGTAGCGACGCCTACGGGCCGAGGGACCGACGGCTTGCGAAAAGTCGCTGGTGATGAGGAAAGCAGAGAACCGGCATATCTGGCATTAAATGGAGGACGTCGACAGGTTGAAAAGAATGGTCAAAGACTCCAAATAATTTTATTGTCTTTCCGCAGGAGTCTTCGAGCGGATTTGAATAAAAGGCTTGCAGTAGAACTATGGTTATATACCCAAATAAAATACGAAACACCCTGTATCCACACAATACGTCCATGCGCGTTGTTTCCGGCGCGCACAATGTTGGGAGCGCGCGCGCAAGAACTCGCCGATTGCCTTGTCACAGTTCTTGCGACACTGGCACACTGGAAACTAGATGACGTTATTTATCGTATGTAAGTACTTATTCTATGGGAACAAAGTAATACCTCGAACACAAAAAAATTGGATTATTGCGAGTTTTAAGTAGGAAATAAGGTGACAATACAATTCTTTGGAGCGGAAGAAAATGTAGCGTTTACTAGTAAGGTATCTTTATTGCCGCAATAAAGTAAGAAACATTTGTATTGGCCACAACATTAAATTAATATACAAAAAAGAATAAAAAATAACGAAAAGAAAAACAATATATTTTTTCTTATTCGAGGATTACATTGAAGTGAAAAAGAACACATAAAAAATAAAACACAATAAAAATCATCATCAGCTCATTAAACGTCCCCACCGAGGGGCACGAGCCTACCCGTATAGGGTATTTAGGCCTTAGTCGTCCACGCGGGCCCAGTGCGGATTGGACAACTTCACACACAACCTTCGAATCTCTTCGCAGACGTGCATGAAGGTTTCCTCACGATGTTTTCCTTCACCGTAAGAGCGTCGGATAACGTACATATATTTTTCGAAAATTCGAAAATACATTGGTACGTGTCGGGATTTGAACCTCAGCCCTCCCGGTAGGAAGGGGACAGTCCACACCACTGAGCCACCGACGCTCTACAATAAAAATATTCAGAAGTATTTAATTGAGATTTAAAATGAGAAAGGAGGCGAAATGGCGTTGATAATGTTATTTGTTTTCAAGAACTACCTCCTTTTGAACCCGCACAACCGGAAGTTAAAGTCAAGCCATAGGCAAATCGTTTGGATAAACTATTAAATGTTACGTGTAGAAGATACATGTAAGTAAACATACACATCATTATTGGTTTATAATAATATTGGCAAATAATTATGTGTTATATATAGTGTACTTATAAAAGTAGACTTATGCTACGAGAATATTTTGCAGTCATATTTAGCAGAAAGTTTATAACTTTAATCTCGCTTAACACCGAGTTCTAGATTACATAAAGTTCTAAACTTATCTGATTTGAAAGCACTAAGTCTCATACGTTACATGGCTCAGCGAACGAATATTCAAATATACGGAGCCGTGTGCGACGAACTTGTCCTAAGTTAAGACTTGTTCGCAACTTGAGCGCGTTTTACTTGTCGCGATGAGATCTTAGAGAGATGTATTGCGGTGTTTTGCTTCTTTTAGAACTCGTTGAAAAGGATTTTCTCTTTTAAATGTTTGTACTGATAGCGGGATGTATTGGGTCTTAACATACAACTTTGGGACTGAGCCTAATTTGCTTGTTTGTGTTACATAATAATAATATCCACTGACTTTCACACAGCGCCATCTATCCCCAAACTAAGTATTATCCTGTTATATGTATACTAAACTAAACAACGGATAAACATACTAATATACTTGTTTTGAAAATACATACATATTATACATAGAAAACACCCAGACCAATACAAACAGACATGTTCATACACACAAATGCTTGTGTTGCCCGGGGATCAAACCAGGAACCCTTGGTGTAATAGCCGACGTCTCAACCATTAGACCAGAGGAGTCGTTGAATACAGAATACCTATTCTGCAGGAACCAGAGCAAATGACGTAAGGTATTATAAGTTAAAATGGCAGTAGGCAGGGCATAGTGCGTAGAACTGATAATGATAGGGCGAAAAGGTTCTCGAGTGGCGACCTCGTAACGGGAAAATAAACGTAGGCCTACAACTATGTAGACCTCTGATGAAGGTAGCGTGTAGCCGATAGTTGTCGACTGCTAGGAATTGGTCCGCGTGGATGTCGTTAAGTGAGGCCTTCGTTAAGCATCGACTGCTATCAGGCTGCAATCATGATGATGATGATGATTCATACATCACCCAGTTATCAACGCAGTTGTATTCATATTATGTAATATACTAGCGACCCGCCCCGGCTTCGCACAGGTGCAATGCTGATAATAGGCGCGCTCCTGCTGCCGCGGTCGACCGGTACCGCCGCAAACAAAATATCTGTTTTTGGCCACTATTTAATGGCTACTATTTTACATAATAGAGCGGCGGTGGCTCAATGGTGTGGACTATTGCCTTCCTACCGGGAGGGCTGAGGTTCAAATCCCGACACGTACCAATGTATTTTTGAATTTTCGAAAATATATGTACGTTATCCGACGCTCTTACGGGGAAGGAAAACATCGTGAGGAAACCTTCATGCAAGCCTGCGAAGAGATTCGAAGGTTGTGTGTGAAGTCATCCAATCTGCACTGGGCCTGCGTGGACGACTAAGGCCTAATCACCTTATACGGGTAGGCTCGTGCCCCTCGGTGGGGATGTTTAATGAGCTGATGATGATGATTTTACATAATAATAGTTTTCAAGATTTAAGTATGAGTAGGGATATAGGGACAGAAAAAGCAGCTTTGTTTTATACTATGTAGTGACTCGTATTTTATATTTAAAAAATGCTATTTTCTTTTTATAGAAGGAAAGAAAGAAAGAAAATACATTTATTTCCACAATGACATACAAGGATAATACAATCATACAATGCAAAAAGAAAAAAATAGTACATAAAATAATATGGTCAAACTTACTTTTGCTGCCACCTGTACCTAACGAATGGTCATCAAATGTTTTGTGGTATGACGTAGTCAATTATACAGGTATCACCTATTGACAACTTGATTGAGTCCGCTTTCTACATAATAACAAAAGTACTTTAATTCGTACTATTATCCAACAACACCAGCTATCATCTTTAGGGGTTTACATCAACTCATCGTTATAAATAAATTGAACTATTAGTATTTCACTTTGTGAATGATTTTCTAAATTATTATTTCTCACGACGACGCTTGGTGTTTTAAAATGAAGTACTGACTAAAATATGGAACTTGAACATACTTAATAAGTTTGGTACAATATAAAATATATATCTATTAACCTACGAGTAACAACTACCTAGTCCATGTTATTTTAATAAAAACGACACTTTTTATAACTTACCGCATTCAAAGACGCGCGGCTCGGATCGTCAACGATCCAGTTATTTCGGATCGGCTCGATGCTTTAGGTTTGCGTAGATATTTGGCCTCGCTCTGCATCTTCTACCGCGTATATCATGGGGAGTGTTCTGAGGAATTATTCGAACTCGTTCCGGCTGCTACATTTCACCACCGCACTTCGAGGCAAAACTCAAAATTTCATCCTTACCACCAGATGAATGGAAGTCCTCGACAGTGCGTTTTTGTCGTAATTTCTTGTCATGAACTACGAAATTGTGGAATCAGTTGCTGCCGGAGATATTTCCTGAGCGATACGACCCGGCGACCTTCAAAAAAAGAGCGTATTCCCTGCTGCAAGGCCGGCAACGCATTTCAGTGCCCTCTGGTATGCAAATGTACATGGGCGGCGGTGACATTTACCATCAGATGAGCCGTTTGCTCGTTTGCCTATTATAGTATAAAAAAAAACCTAAATGCACAAATATTTGGAAGTCATCTAATTATGCAAATTGAACATAAGAAACAGTTTAACAACAATAAAATTTAAAGACAATCAGGTTATTCAATCTGCAATGTCCTAATGATATATTGTTACATTAAGTAATTGTTTTTAAAAAAGGCTACACTGTTGAGTTTTCTTGGGTGCTTCTTTCTCAACAGGCCAAACCACTGAAGCGCTTTTTTTCAAAGCATCGAAATTCATATTTTATAGTTTAGTATTTTAATTGTTTTTATTATATTTTTTGACGTTCATAAGTGCTTTTTGTAAGCCTAATTTGAAATAAATGGATTTGATAACCAATTTTGAAAAAAAGGCTTTCTAGCACCTATATTTGAGCAACATGTTTAATGTATCTAGTGCTAAGATAAGATCGGCTAGCCCAGGGTCTAATAAGGAGCCGATGGACGTCCGCGTTCCGCGACCATTGCAGCTGTGAGCACAAAACATCGGTCCCGGAGAGCTCGGCGCATTCTGTGCTCTGAATAAAAACGCATACGACCAGGGCTGCCACTTTGCCTCTTGAGAAATAAGGAAATTTTATTGTCAACGGAACACATACTTTTTAATGAGACAATTATCCCAAAATAATGGTCGATTAAAAAAATAATTAATAAATTATCATATATGTCCACAGCTGAACAAACATTTTCTACTGCAATACATTTTGATTTGTGTTGTGATGTTTTAACAATTTAAAATATTTCTTTGTTTCTAATGATTTCCACGCGGGCCAATCCCTAGTAGTTCACATCCATCTGCCACCCGCCATCATTATCATTAATAATATCCTCAGACATTTATATGATACGTAGCACCACCTAGCCAAAACTTTAGCAAGAAGCTTCTTCTATAGGAACTTAACAACGAATACTTACAATTTTTTTTTTGTAAATACCTATACTTAGAACTCGCCTGAAACTCTTGCTGTATTTGGGTCTTCCTAATCTATTTAGAAGAAAGTCGCTAGTCACAGAAACACAGACAAGAAACATTCTTAGCACAGATATACAGAAACAGTCCGTTGCGAATCATCATCAGCTCATTAAACGTCTCCACCGAGGGGCACGAGCGTACCCGTAAGGGTGTTTAGGCCTTAGTCGTCCACGCGGGCCCAGTGTGGAATGACCGACTTCACGCACAACCTTTGAATCTCTTCGCAGGCGTGTGCAGGTTCCCTCACGATATTTCCCTTCACCGTAAGAGCGTCGGATAACGTACATATTTTGAAAATTCGAAAATACATTGGTACGTGGCGGGATTTGTACCTCAGATCTCCCGGTAGGAGGGCGACAGTCCACACCATTGAGCCACCGACGCTTGATAGCCGACTGCGTTGCGAAGAAGTAGATGAAATAACATTAGCATGAATTAAAAATTTGGCCGATACTTGATCAAAATCTTTTCGTTTATTTGTGCAAGAATGCACTCTTGGTCTTCAATTCTATCTTATGTGAACAAAGAAGAAAGTAGGTTAAATAGTACCATCGCTGGCAGCCCTATTGCACAATGGGGAGTATCTCATCACGGCACTAAGATAAGTCATTTTTATGCGCAAATATTGTTCTAGGAATAACTTACAGGTGCACATAGGAATTTATATGTCTGTTCTTGTTTGTGCCGACATTATGTCGCTCCCTTGCGTGAGATGCTTTGATAGCATACTGAAAGACGAAAGAATTTCTGACCCACCATCTCTGCTTGTTTTGACTGATTAGTGCCTTCTGTGCTCCGGGAAATTCTCAGACTACGAGAACAATAAGGCTGCTGTCTAATAACATTGTAATATTTAGTATTTTAGACCATTACCTTCTAAGTTAATCAAGTGCATGTTTGCAAGTCATTAGAGTCTCGTTTTATCCGGCGAGATACATAACTGGCACGTGAGGTTGCTATTAAACGATACGGGTCTTCGTAGTAGATAGTTCTATACTTTTTATAATTATGAATCGATTTATTATGGGATGTTTAAATATATAAATATCCACCTGCATTAAAACAGCGCTATCTAGCCCCAAACTATGCATACGTTTGTAATATGGGTACTTAACGACGAATTAAAGTATTTATATATGAACACCCAGACCAGTACAAACAGACATATTCATGGACACAAATGCTTATACTGCCCAGAGATCGAACCCGGAACCTATTGATCTTGGTATACTAGTCGACGTCTCAACTATTACACCATAAAGGTCATCTATATTTTAAATTCTATTAGAAACCCGCATCACAGCTTTAATATTTAGCATGCTTTTATTACATTGCTAAGCTTCTGGAAGACATTTTGTAGCTCTTGTAGATCCGTTAAACATTAGGCAGACTCAAGTAACTCACTTAGAACTGAGCATAAAGGACGCTACAATCTATCCTACACATTATATATTACCGACACGACAGCCTTGATATATTCCCTCCATGTGGTTTTTGTATGTTAATTTTATTTTGTAAAAGAGACGTACCTAAGTAATGATAAGAGCTTCGAAGGCTCATTGGTGTGGACTATTACCTTCCGACCTGGAGGGTGCAGGATCGAATTTTTTTGAAGTTATATGTGTACATTTATCCAGTGATCTTACGGAGAAGGAAACCAAATTGGGGAAACCTGCGCACGCGTAAAAGATTCTAAGGTTGTGCGTGAAGTCGGCCGATCCGCACTGGGCCCACGTGGAAGACGGCCTGTACACCCTTTACAAGTAGATGCTTGCCCCTCGGTGGGGACTTATAATGAGCTGAGATGGTGGTGTTGGGTAGTTTTAGTGTTGTCACAAATGTATGTACTGCCCGGGGATCGAACCCGGAACTCTTGGTGTAAGAGCCGACGTCTCAACCAAGTAGGTCTTCTACATAATACATGTAAATTACACATTATGACACAGCCTTTAAATATTACGTTTGGGCTAAGCAGAAACGTGGAGACTCCCTAGGGCCCCACACAGCCTGTACGTTCGCAAACTACATCGCAAACTCTACTATCAAACGTATATTAAGCTTATATACTCTTATATATAACACAGTAAGGACCACTATCGCGTAGCTCGTTGCAATACGTTCATTGTACAAGCAAACGGCTCCCCCGGGACTTCTTAAACCGACTGTACAGGTCAGCTGTTGCAGTTGCCATGCACTACTTGCCATGGATTTTGTTTAACTGTACTTGTTTTAAAGTTTAAGCGCGCAGAATAGAGAAATAAAGATGGCGTACATTTAAATAACGCCACGTTGTAGGTACGTTTCAATTGTTTGAGCTGTTTGGTGTTTGCCTTATTAGGTTTTTGCTAATCATTAATCATCATTACTACTTTTTCACATGATTCCGTGTTTCGGAGGCAGTGGTAGACTACGGACTAATTTATATAGCTATGCTGTGTATAAAGTCCTAATCTCTGCTGTGGGATGTTATAGGCCGATGATTATGGTAATGATGACTGTTTTTTAATGGCCCCGGTTCCTTAATTATCATATACACTGGTCCAGTACAGCCTATGATTCTAACTAATGCGTAGAATTAATAAAATATATGTATTACTACAAAATAAATAGTTTACCACTATCAGCCACTTTAAATAAAACCGATAAAAGAATAATTTGAATAAATATATTTTTTAATTATAATCATTGCTGACAACGTACCTACAAGAATAAAATAATTAAATAAGTTTCTTATAGAACCTTTAAGTCAAATTCATTTGATTAAAGATATTTTGTGTTTGAATTTTAAAACTACTTGGAAAAGGTTCTCCGTGTTCAAGAAAGGGCTATGCAATTCAGATCAGAGTTCGCAATAATATCTTCAAATAGCGTGCTTGTGCTAACATGGTCTATTAGGATTTAATATATTCTAAGGCTCAATATAAATGGAATCAAAACTAATTTTGTATTCGTAACGCGAGACAGTATGCGAGACATATATCAAAGTTATTGAAACGTTTATTGATTTCAGCCAATATACACGAAGTACAAGAAACGAATTGACTGAATTAAGCTATACATATAAAAATGATTGGAGTGCCTGTTTGTAATATTGAAATTATTGTTTTTTTATGCATATGAATATATGTACGGTACCTACATTTTTTAAAATTTTTGTCTTCCTGTGTGTCTGTTTGTTCCAGGTAATCTCTGAAACTGCTAGATGTATTTGGATTGGACGGGACTATTTTGGTAGGTAGCTGATGTAATGAAGAAAAAAGGCTACTTTTGTTTGAGACAAAATATTTTATTTTGTAAAATATAATATTTTACCGCGCGTCGCATGACTTTAACGAAGCGAATTTAGATAGTGTTTCGCCTGGACGAGTAAGGCCTATTCGACCCATTTAGTGTGCCGGTTGAGACATCGGCTACTGGACTAAGGGTTACAGGATCAATCCCCGGGTAGAACAAACATTTGTATGCATGGACATATCTGTTTGTATTGGTCTGTCCTTTTTTTTGTATAATATGTATGTTCATCCGCATCCGCATGTAATTCGTTGTTTAGTACCTATAAAACAGGCTTCACGCTTAACTTGGAATTAGATGGCGGTGTGTGAATGTCAGTGGATTTATTTATTTATATACACCACGTACGGGTATGCTCGTGCCCCCCAGTGGGGACGTTTAATGAGCTGACGACGACGAAATGATCCTCAGTTAGTCTGCCATATTTGCCTTGCCCTGATCTATTTCTACCCACCGAGGTCATGGCCTACGATCTCGCATCACTAATAGAAATCCCACAGCCTCGCAACTGCAATTGATACCAACTACTCCTCGATCAACTGTAGAAGGTCAGTGTAATTTGATTTATTGAGACAATTCTGTGCCAAGTGCCACTTGGTTCGATGTCCTGAATGTAGGGTACGAATTTCACATTGTCAATTTTGTGCTGAATAGGAATAAGGACGTTAAGTTTCATTATGGATTAGCTCTTTCCGGTGGTTTTACCCGCGATTTAAGGTTATATTATCCCGCAGTAAGACATATGCTAAAAGAGAGCAACTGACGTGACGAGCAGGCGTCGCGCCGCAGGTAAAACATTGCTTTATTTTTTGAAAATACAATTAAAATCTCATCATCATCAGCTCATTAAACGTCCCCACCGAGGGGCACGAGCCTACCCGTATAGGGTGATTAGGCCTTAGTCGTCCACGCAGGCCCAGTGCGGATTGGACGACTTCACACACAACCTTCGAATCTCTTCGCAGGCTTGCATGAAGGTTTCCTCACGATGTTTTCCTTCACCGTAAGAGCGTCGGATAACGTACATATATTTTCGAAAATTCGAAAATACATTGGTACGTGTCGGGATTTGAACCTCAGCCCTCCCGGTAGGAAGGCGACAGTCCACACCATTGAGCCACCGACGCTCTTAAAATCTAATACAAAAGTAATGCATTTATTTTTCCTTATTATATTATTCCTAATTATTATTCCACTACATACTTAAAAAAAGTCCGGTCCAAATCGGTCCAACCGTCTCAGAGCTTACCCGAAACGAACAGACTGACTGACAAAAATTTGTATATGCACAATATAATCATATGCATGAAGAAAAATAATTTTATTTCAATATTACAAACAGACACTCTTATTTTATTTATACACGTCATAGATTAAATAATACGATTGGCACAATCACAATGATATTATAAATGAGTTAGTTTGTGAGTGTGTATATTTTTTACTCCTTCACGTCGAATCGGCCAAAGCGATTTTAATAACATTTGTTCGGTACCAACTATAGAGTTAACCCGATTAACACATGGGCTACGTTTTACTGCGGGAAGATAGCTCATATTTAGCGCGAGTTACATCGCGGGGCACAACTAGTACAGTCATAAGATTAAAAATAAAATAAAACAGGCCTTTTCCTGTATCGAAGCCTTAATGTGGTTGTATTGCAGGTTGGTGTGGTTTTATTGTAGCGGTCCAAGTATCAGACTTTGGGCTAAGAAGTCAATTAACTCATAACATAAACCAAGGCTGTTCATATGCTCCCTATAGCGTTTAAAAATCAGCCACACATATATAGTCGCGCGTACTTGTATGCAATCGGAACTGTATTATGCTAAGGATACACATGCCCGTAACTTGCAAACTAGCATACCAGCTCCTTGAGGTGCCAGCCACTGTCAAGTGTATACGCTAACTGGCATGCCGGTTACAGGCCTACAAGTAGCTAGCCCAACATTTGACTTACTTGCATGCCCGTTATGAGAGGGGTCGTGGGTTTACCAAACTGGCATCTGTCAACAGACGCAACAGCTACAGGTATGACAGTAGCTTTGTGTTTTTTTTAGTTTTGTTGGTTATTTTTTGTATTCTGAAATGATTTCTGTACCCATCGGTATCTTCATCACGCAACTCTTTAAGCAGATTACTACTTGCTTCTCATTCTTCCCTTCAACTAATTCAATTTCTTACCCAAATCCTTCTTCGTTTTTTCTTTTTATCCATAATTAATTTAACACATTAATTGCTAGTTACAACACAATTTTGTTTAATTCCCTGTGATTGTTTACATTTTTAGCGCGTAAGAATAGGTAGACTCTCACGAACTGTCCTGTGTATACGCGATGGGAATGATGGCATGCAAGGACACAACTTTCATGCCAGTATTACTTGCAAATGTATCGCGCTATGCCAGTCGCCAGTAACTTTCATGCAAGCTACTTTCCTGATTTACTGGCATGTGTATCCTCGCCTTTATGTCAGTGCACGTGCGTGCGGCAATTAGCCCGGCCGTTACTGGCATATATGTGGTATGTTATCACTTATCAACAGTACACGCAACCTAATTGCATATTGCCCATAATTGCAAAGCCATAAAGTTCAATATCGTTCGACGTTAACTACTATGTAGTTGAAATGCTGTTATTGTTATCACTTGTTGAAATCTTATTCAAATATGTGCAGGACGATGCAAGTGTTAAAGGAATGGTAGGCTACTCTGTTTCCCCATAGGCATACAGTTTCGTAAGGCCTGTGGCCTGCAGTTATAGGCCGATGATGATGATGAGATGACTCTGTAGTTCAGTAAATAAATAAATAAATATCCACTGACATGTACACAGGCAATTAATATTAAAAATCATTAGACGACCCATGATTGAGACGTTGGAGAGATCCGCGTACGATCCTCGTGTATTTGTGTGTACGATCATGTCTGTTTGTAACTACAATATAATAATGATACGTATAGTTAGTTTTTATCCATAGTACCTCCTAGCCCAAATTGGGGCTGGATGACGACGTATTTATGTCGGCTATTGTTTGTTTGTATCTGTCGAAGCCATCTGGTTAAATTAGCCATCTAATTGAACACCTAGGCCGTTCGTTAAACGCCGGCATTCAATTAAATGGCTATAGTACAACTAACCACGTCGCTGAACGCTTCGTTTAACCAGATGGCTGAACGTCATTTGTACACGTTGATGCAATTTTAAAATATATAAAAGTAATTGTCCTTTACAATATTACAAACTCCATGGCCCAGGCATATTATCTTCATACAGAGACGCCATTGTTGTTATCCTTCCAACCTTGCTCCCAATTAGTCAGCGTCGATGAAACACGTATCCATGATGGGTGACCGCGGCCCCGCGTCACTCCGCCGTCGGAAGCAGCTGCGCCTAATGATTTTTTAATGGCGCCTTAATTACTTCACGCTAACAAGGCGTAATTCTGGTAGATACACATCGCGTTTTCCGCGTGCGTGCTTGGGGAGGACACGCAATGATGTTGCGCCATAAGGAGCTGTCATCATCCCCAAATGATTTCCTTACGGTCCCGTGAGGAAATCATTTGGGGAATCATACACAAACACGAAATCACACACCCAAGTATACACACACGCAAACGCACCTACACGCACTCATGTCCACACGTACACCACACACACACAGCACACGCACACACACACACACACACATTCTCTCTCTCACACACATACACAGGCATGAGTCGCGAGAGTAACCAAGCGCGAGTCGGACTCGCTCATGGAGGGTTCCGCAGCAGCAAGCAACATAAAATAAAGTATTTTTTATTTACCCAGTCACCTACTACAGCTTTAGTATGCAAAAATATTGGTTCACCATTGATGACGTATAAAAAAACTACACAAGAATGTTAGGGTTTCAATGTATAACCGGATATAATAGACTTAAGATCTGTCGTCTCGGATGAAGGGCGGAGTGTTGACAGTGTTTAAGTGTTTACCATTGCTAAGAATTAATTAAGGTAAATATAGGTAGATAAATAACTCCTTACGCACACAAAATAAACATCAAATCATATAGGAATCAAAAATATATTATCTATAGTTTGTCTCTGACATTTATATTTGTATCATCTAAATAATACTTACCATTATGAAATAAACACGCACAAACGTTAGGTCGTTTACTACCCACGTGTGTGGCTCACACGAACGTTAAATATTCACCCAATTTGATAGCATTATACGTGTGTTTACGGATACCGCGGGGCTTCCTATGTCACATTGTTCCCGAATTAATTCTTTTGTTCTAGATCAAAGCAGGGCCGGGACAATACGGCTCACTTCCTGACACCTCGGCCAACAAAAGAACGCAGTTTCTATGGCGTTAGTCACGCTAATTAATATATGTGTACATAGAATGTAAGAGAGTCGGTGGTTCATTGTTGAGGACTATTGCCTTCCGATCTGGAGGGTGCAGGTTCAAAACCCGCCACGTAACAATGTCTTTTCGTAATTATTTAGGTATGCGTTTATCCGAAAACATCGTGAGGAAACCTGCGTACGCCTGCGCCCTGCACCTGTTACCAAATGAGCCCTTGTACCAATTTCGGAACTCTCCCGAGCGTCCTGCAGGAAGATAGCAGCTGATCTCCGGCCCAGGCCTTGGCCGAGTGCTATTCCGGGAGCACGCCCGCGACCCGATATAAATAGTCTTTCCGTATTTAATAACATACTGCTAAGCGAATTACGACACGCTTATTTATACTGACTTTGCTTATTGACTTGGTCATTCTGAATGTTCACCATCAGCCTATAGCGTCCTATACTTTCTTGTCGCTACATTTCATCATTGTACATCGAGGCGAAATTCGTAATTTCATCGATACCACCTTGATGAACGGAAGATCTCTACCGTATGCTTATGTCGAAGCTTTTTACCCCATACGACTAAACTGTGGAATCTGTTACCATCTAAAATGTTCCTTGAGGAGGACCATATAAGGTCGCCACCTTCAAGAAAAGAGGTTCCATTTAAAACGCCGGCAACGCATTTCTTTGCCTCTGGTATACCTAGTGTACATGGGCGACGGCGTCATTTACCATCAGATGAGCCGTCTGCTCGTTTGCCCACTATCACATAAAACAGGCCCAGCATAGACATGGGGAGATTAACCCATAGCACACTACGCGGGCCGAACGCCGATTGGTGGATGTTACCAACTACTATCCTAACGACGGCTAAACGTGCCCTCCAAACGGATTCACATTTTGTTAACAATAAGCGATTTAGCCAGACATTTAAAAAATACATTTATTCAATTACTTTTAATTGGTCAACTCATTAAGCTTCAGTATGAGAAGTAATATATTTGAATGTTAAGTACACTCTTGAGTGAAATTCCCTCCTTCAGCAGCTGGGTAAAAAATAACACTACGTGTTTGTTATACATTATAAAATCACAGTTATTTGCTTAATAACAATAAATAAAACTTTTAACAAAATACTAATTATTATTTTGGTCCATAATTATATAACAATATATAACTGGCTTGTGGCTTTAATTTTTAAATTTTTCATTTTAATATTTTTACTGTTTCATTTTAAATTTTAATGTTTAATATAAGTGGTTTTATGTAATATGGATTTTTACATATGAAAGAAATGATTTGAATATTAAAAAAATGAATTTTACACACCTAAAAAAACTAGACGTGTTCAATACATTCTAGAGCGTATATCGTAACAAACTGATCACAGTTAGCAGACGTGAACACATGCCATATACCCATAAGAATATATAGAACCGGATCCACACCTTACTTAGCTTAGATCCGACGCCTTACTTAGCACATTGTTTGTCGGCCTATTAACGTGCTCATACAAAAAGCAGAAGTAGCCTTATGGACTGCGAGAGCTCACGACCACGCCTCGTAAATGTTCTAATTGAGTTTCAAACTGAGGCACATGTTATTTTTAACAATATACACCGTATTAGCCATGGCATGACATGTGCAAGACATATTAATAGTCGTCACGCGATAGAGATACAAGTTCACGTACCATAGAACACATACATACATAGTAAAGTCAAGTTTAGTTTACTCGTAGAACAACCAATAAAAAATGAAAGACTTTTACTTTTGCCCCCCAACCAGTATATTGAGGAGGGCGGGAACTTTTAATGAGACTCACCAATTTTTTGAATTGCAATGAAACTACTTACATATTATTTAATCTGTGCTACTACTACCTATTAAGAAGTACTTAAGAGAAAAAATAAAGTAACTGCTCCCCTAATGATTTCCGACGGTCCTTGCAATTGACATCCGTTTGCTACCTTCTACCATCTGTTAACAACGGGCCTCAATTCCGATATTCCGGTACAACTTGAATGTAGTTAACAATGGTTATCTCTTACTGTGAAGAAAAACATCGTGAGGAAACCTGCGAAGAAATTCAAAGGTTGTGCGTGAAGTTGGCCAATCCGCACTGGGCCCGCGTGGAAAGTTATACACCCATTGCGGGTAGGAAAGGAAGAAAAAAATTTTTATTCAAATAAATCTGTTAGAGATACTTTTGAATCGTCAATAGTTATTTTTATCATATTTTTTTTGTGACTCTACCACCGGTTCGGAATAAGTAGTATCTTCGAGAAGAGCCGGCAAGAAACTCGAGTTACTCTTTTAATCTTTTTATATCAGTGGTTACAGTTTTGTCATTTACCTACACATAGCTTTACAATAATTTATTACAAAGATTTTGTGACTGGAACACTAAGTGCATGACCACATCTTTATCCGATAAATATTCTTCTATTGTATAGTAACCTTTTTTCATTAGGGTTTTTTTAATCTTTAATTTAAACTGGTGAAAAGGCAATTCGGCAAGATTTTGTGGTATTTTATTAAAGAATGTTATGCCTCTTCCAACAAATGATTTTCCTACTTTACTTAGTCTAAGATTTGGGACAGCAAGTTTGTTTTTGCTCCTAGTATTCAAGTTATGTACGTCACAATTTTTTTCAAACAAATGAAGATTTTTGTAGACATAAACTAGATTATGGTAAATGTATTGAGACGCTACTGTTAAAATATCGATTTTTTTAAATGGGAAGTATTAGAATTGAATCACGTGGTCTAAGGTTATAAATGGCTCGAGTCCCTAGGCGGGGATTTACTTAAAAATCGTTAATATACATTTCTTTTTTTTCCCACGTGTTTCTTAGATATATAAGTCAAGTGGCATGCTTTCCAGTGAGCTCATGAGCATTCCTATTACGCTTCGATTTCCCAAGCGTTCCGAGTAATGCCCTGCGTGTCGCCCTCTATGTTTCTCGATATTTCTGTGGGTGCGTTTGTTTACAATAACAAATCATTGTTGCGTCGTGTTTTCCACACTCGATAGAAATTATAATGTGGCGGGCAACGGAGGTGCCCTGCTTGCATGATTAGTGGCGTGCACCAGGGGTGACCAACCATTGTCACCCGAGGAATACTGATCACGGAGATCGGTCTGAAACATTTCCTGAATGATCTAGAAAAATAGGGGTTTATTCAAGGTAATTTAGGAAATGTTTTATGTCATTAGTGGATTGAATGATCATTTCGCACACCTTGTGGTAAGTGATATGCTTGACCATGACATATAAAGAGTTAAAGGAAATTAATGACAGTAGGCAGTCATTATTTTCAGTCAATACTGCCCTGCGCCCGTCACACGAGACGACAGATGTTAGGTCTGTTATTACACTAATTACAGTGTCCACATCCCAAAACATAGTAGTGCACAGTAGTCCTATTTCACGGGATGATATCTGTCACTGCAGTGGTACCTGGACGAGTCAGTACCGAACCACCGAGTAAAGGGTTTTCCATTCAAAATGCCGGTTGCGCACTTCTACGCTCCCTAAATAAATATCTACAGACACACCGTACCGCTATCGAGCCCCAAGATAAGCGTGAAGCCTGTTTTATAAGTACTAAACAACAGATTTTTTTTAGTAAATACATACATATTATACATCGAAAACACCCAGACCATTACAAACAGTTTGTACTGCTCGGGGATCGAACCCTTGGTGTAGCAGCTGACGTCTCGACCATTACACCAGATGGGTCGTCAAATGTATAATTATGGTATATGATCAATCAATCAATAGACCTATACCTTCCTACTATACTGCACATACTTGTACCATCCCACACAGCTATGGGCCGATTGGGCTATTAGCCGATATTAACGGCTTATCGTCCGTTTTAAAGCACGGAGGGACTGATAACAAGCTGATATTCTTCAGTCACCTATCCGACCATCAATACTGCGATAGTAGCTTAACTTTGACAATAGTCAACCGAACACTAGCCTTCACACCATTCAACATACAATAATCAATGGAAACTTTACTGCATTCGATTCATTAAATCAAATTAGGCATAAATTCTAAGAAAAAACATGTAGGTATGTGAACAGTATTGAGTTTCACAACATACTTACGCACCGTCATCTTTTAATTTTACGCATGATGTATGGGCAAGAAAGTTATCTACGCACAATATTAACATAGGGTTCGTTGTATGGGTAAAAATGGAAACAAACTTGCTTTTATCGTCCAATACATCTTCGCCACAACAACAAGATTGCACACATACATTACACCAAATATTTCTTCAACATTTTCCATTCTCTTCTCTTCAAACTATCGCAGTCCACTGTTGGACATAGGTTCATTTTGCGCCAGATATTCTGGTCTTCCGCGAGCTATGTCGTAACGTAGTTCTCTTGCGGATAACATTATTTCTGATTATATCTTTAAGAGAGATTCCGAGCTCGCTCCATTTCCAGTTCTAAAACATTTAATTAAAATATAAAATACCCATTATTAAAATAACTCGGCGCGTAGATGTACATGCCAATAGTACACGAGTTGGCGACGCCTGGCGGCGCGTGAGCGTATTCACCGCTCGAGGCAATTGTATAAACTTTTCATTATTTCACCTGGTTTTGTAAATGTTTCGGTCGACACAACGCAGACGTATTCAATTATAAAATGTTTTATAGCAAGTTGTTTTCCTGTTGGGCACTCCGTGAAATGGCTTGCGTACCTAAAAATCATGATGGGGTATTATTATATTTCACCAGCGCAATATTGGAATTAAAAGTCAAATAAATTGATTATAGATGATCACTGATACGGTAAAGTTAGTATTTTGTGTAAAGATTCCACAGTGTTTTCGGTGCTTATTAATTTCATACTACTACGTCGTAAACAAGGAACGTGCCGCTTGATGGCGAAGCCTATGGTTTAGCGTATTTTTTATCTGTGCCTATGGCTATTGTACCAGAGGTACTATATGCGCGTTGTCGACCATTTAAAAGTTATCTATTAACTTACCATTTATAGTACCCCATACAATACTTCCCTGGGAAAACCTCTACAATCATCGCTCAGATTGTGGAATGGAATGGAAAATTCCTCTGAAAGCGTACTATACACGATCATTGGGGTTCAAATCCTTTCTTAACCGTGCGAAAGTTTCCTCATGGTGTTTTTCTTCACCGTAAGAACGTCGGATTAACATACATATACATTCGAAAATTGGAAATACATTGGTACGTGTCGATTTGAACCTGCACCCTCCACATCGGAAGGAAGCAGTTCAAACCAATGAGCCAGACGCTCCATAACTATTCAACTCAATTCAGCTACTCAATTATCCATACTAATATTATAAATGTGAAAGTATCTCTGTCTGTCTGTCTGTTTGTTACGCTTTCACGCCTAAACGGCTGAACGGATTTTATTGAAACTTGGTATGTTGATAGTAGGTAACCTAGAATAGGTTTTAGGCTACTTTTTGTCCCGTTTTCACCCCCAATTCCCCTAAAATGGGGGTTGGAAGTTTGTATGGAACATCCCGCAATTTTGGTAGTACAACGCGAATATCAGAAACAAAAAAATATGGCACATATTTTTTTCAAAAATCCACCCCAAATCCTTCAAATAGGGGAGGAAGTATCATATCCGATTTTTAGTTATGAATAAATTTTACTTCACGACCCGTCCCTGCTCTCAGAAATAACCATGGGAACATCTGAGTTGAGTAGATCACACAGATAATGTCTATCATCTGATATGAGAATAATGACTTTACAATTCATAAGGGGCGCCCGAGTCCAGCGGTGAATCTTAAAGCCTTGCATGATGGTTCATCATCATCATCATCATCATTACAGCCTAATTATGTCCACTGCTGAACGAAGGCCTCCCCTAATGATTTCCACGCGGACCGATCCCTTGCAGTTGACATCCATCTGCCACCCGCCACCTTAACCAGATCATCCGTCCATCTGGTTAGGGGTCGGCCTACGCTTCGCTTTATTCGCATGATGGTTAGCTTTCGATATAATAACTACCTATTTATTTGATAGATGTTACTCGTAATTGAACATTTGCAGTGATAGATATAACTTAAAAATATGTCTTTTTAGGGTTCCGTAGCCAAATGGCAAAAAACGGAACCCTTATAGATTCGTCATGTCTGTCTGTCCGTCCGTATGTCACACCCTTTTTTCTCCGAAACTATAAACACTACACTATTCAAACTTTGTAAGTATATGTATTATGTGAACCGCTATTAGGTTTTGACAAGAAACTTGAAAAATAATTATATATTTTTGGAGTTCCCCATACATTGAACTGAAACTCATTATTATTTTTTTCATCGTAACCCCCCGTGTAGGGTATCAATGTGTAGAGCTTAAAAATGATAAAGAGTTTCTTAATATCATTTTTTTATAAATTGAATATTTGGCGCGAGAGACACTTCCAAAGTTAAAAAATTGTGTAAACTAAGGGGTCGATAAAATCAAAACTACTACTTGCTGCACGGTGCAAAATGAGGAGGGCAGATTCAAACTTAATAATGACTTTATTCAATGAAGCCTGCTAAGTCGCTCAGTGTCTTGTTCAGCTGCAAGACACTTTAGAATCGTCAAATTGAAAAATAAGTTTTTACTTTGAATAGACTACTAAAGCACAAATAATGGAAAAAGGCTGAAAGAATTACAAGATTAATAAAATACTACTTTTTACAGGCTCTTATTTCGCATATATTTAAAATGATATGTCACTCGAGAATCTATACTAATCTATAAAGCTGAAGAGTTTGTTTGTTTGTTTTTTGTTGAACGCGCTAATCTCAGGAACTACTAGTTCGATTTGAAAAATTCTTTCAGTGTTAGATAGCTTATTTATCGAGGAAGGCTATAGGCTATATATCATCACGAGATACGAGTAATAGAAGCGGAGCAACAATGAAGAATGTTTCAAAATCGGGGGTATTTTTTCATACTTGGAGCTTCCACTGCGTACGCTGAGTAAACGGTTAAAGTTTCACAAAAGTTGTGTATGAGAGTATTGTTCTCCTTTTAAAGGTCTACGAAGTCCGCGACAGCATATGTCTATTCAAGGTTAGCTCACTATAACATATTTTTTGCTAAAAAAAACATATTTTTTGCTGAAATTGACCCCGAAACCTTTAAAGTTGGAGGGAGGGGAAATCCTATGTATAGTGATAAATGAAAGAACCGTGTTATCCCGAATTTAATGCGAGCGAAGCCGTGGGCAAAAGCTAGTTATTTATAAATTGGATATAAAAGTATCCGATCTCAAAATAAACAGACATTTACACATTTTTTTTGCGCGTGTCGGCGACGTGATAGCTTTTTATCAAAATGTCGTGTGATGTGGAAAACAATTCACATGTTTGTATCAGATTACATTGACTGTTTTATACAGGGCTTTGTGATATACCAACACGTTTGTGTTTACTATTTTTGGATTATCGTCGGGCCTTCACATAGTCTATATTTTAAAAATATTATAACTGCTCGGTATGTGTACCCATTCCTTAAATAACATGTGTTATGTATGCACATAGTTCATTTGTCAAGTCTAGAATAAACCGGCAACTATTGATGAGATGATGAGTTTTATTTTAGTATATTTATTTTATCTGTGGTTACAGACGTTTTTTTTTAAACAGACAAAAACTACTAAAGAGTCTCGTACATTTTACGACAAGTATCCCCGTTCTGCGCTTTCCCGACTCTGTCTCCACCAGCGACCTTTCGCAAGTCGTCGGTCCATCAGGCCGGACGGTGTCCCACGCTACGCTTGCTCATGCGTTGTCTTCACTTAAGAACCCGTCTGCTCTAACTGTCAACAGTTCTAAGACATACGTGTCCAGTCCACTACCACTTCAACTTGCATATTATTATTCTCTCTCTTCAACCTATCGCAGTCCACTGTTGGACATAGGTCCCCCATTTGCGCCAGATATCCCGGTCCTCCGCATTTCTCATCCAGCCTCCACCAGCGACCTGTCGCAAGCAAATTATATTGTAACTAATTTCTCTTACGGTCAACGTCATTTTCTAATTTTATTCCTAAAACATTCAATGAACATAACAAAAGCAAAATGCACTTAACATACGCGTACACAATTGAAACAATTCAGCATAAATATGCACCGCGTCGACCTGCATGCATCCAAATGATTGCAACCGTTTATCTACCAGCATAAAGTGGGTACTTTGTTCACAAGCCTAGGATGCCACAAACGAGTCTAGGCCATACGGGCGCACCTGCCCTCTCTAAAGGAAGCACCTCGTTTATTTATATTCAATCGCCTATTGATTCTAAATGTTTCCTGTCGGAAGCAATAGTTTTTCGGTTTCAATTGAGGATATGACATTTTTCTAACGAGGTTGACGACATTGTTATTGGTGTTGATCGCCCAGTTGTTTGAACTTGAGCTTTAGGTCACGAATTGGTGGCCTACAATACATACATATAAATATATTTTAGTTTTTGCGTGCGACTTCGTCCACATCCACTTTGGGGTAATGCTAAAAATAGCCCGCTACTTTGTTTATATAGGTGAGTTCAAACTACGATGTCTCCTATGATATTCATTAAAATCGAACGATTTAATAGACAAGTTCGTTTTAAATTAAAAACTTTGATGAATAATGTTTTATTTGGATTAGGATTAAATATTGTTTTTGAAACACCTTCGAAAATAATGCATTATTAAACTATTTTTTTTAACAAAATAAAAGTTATAGTGTATAACGAGTTAACCACCTTGAATACAGTTATAAGTAATTACTTTCTCCAGAAAGAAGCCTGTTCCAACCCTCAGCTCGGAACACAACCTTAACTTTTATGACAACAAACAGTAAGATTAAATTCCCATATAGAGGTCTATAAACACTGACATCCTCGGCATTACAGTATTGTACCTTTTTAAAAACAACCTAAAGCCGCCAGGATTAATTCACATCTGGTCTTCATTTTACTTATTGTTGTGTTTCACTGAAACACCATCACACCGGCTTTCCATTAGCTACAGTCGCCGAGCCCACACCAACTGAAAACAACCAGTTTGTAGGTGAAACAAACTTGTTTTTGCGGAATCTGCTAAATCCATTGCTGTTTTAGATTGAACCTGCATTTATTCAGATAGTACTCAACCAGTAACGCACGTAGTACAATTCGGTTAGTTCGTTAAAACTCAAGATCGAATGAATGTTATGTGATGTGAAACAAATCGCGGGAATAGTGATTTTGTAAACCGAAAGTACTACATTGAAATCGCATTTCGCAATTCTTTAATTGTAATATGTCAGATCCAACATGATTTAGGATAAGATTGAAACATACAATATATTGTTCGTGACATAATTGATTACGTATAACTACAATCTGTACAAACGGTCAAAATGCATTTAAGATGCACCCGGAAAGTCAGTCTATAGGGGATTTCCATGATTAAACTCATTTACATACTAATAATTATTTATGATGCAGGAAATACTTGACTAAAGAGTTACAAATCGAATTGATATTTTTAGCCTAACGTCGGTGCTTCTAGTTTTATTACTCATGGCTGATTTACCCAAATCGGTTCAGGCTTAGCGTCATTTGGGCTAATGGCGAACGTTACCTAGAACGCGTCGCACAGATTTACATAAGAAAACCTCAAAACCAAATCCTGGAATCTCACGAACTGGCACCGCAAACAGCTTGGCTATTACAAATATTAAATATGCAGGTAAGAGCAAACCAGACCCCGCGCGTAGGGTTCCTTATACCCAACAATAAATAAAATTGTCCATCGACATTCACACAGCGCTATCTAGCCCCAAACTAAGCATTCGCCTGTAATATGGATACTAAAGAAAATACTTTAGCACTTTTTTGTAAATGCATATATATTATACACAGAAATAGCTAGATCAATACAAACAGAGACAGACATGTTCATGCATGCACGCAAATATTTATACTGCCCGGGGAGCCGACGTCTCAACCATTACACTATATGGGTTGCCAAATAAATAATCTTAATAAACCGTTACAACAACTTATTTGTATTTGGAAGCTTTTATACAATTTGTATTTTATTTAAAAGCCTTCTAATGTGTCTACTGTTAAACGCAGACCTACCCAAATGACTTCCAAGCGGAGCAAGCCCTAGCAGTGGACATCCATCTCCTACCTGCTACCATAAATAGTTCATCAATCGCTTCTCGAAAAACATTCCGCTCCTTTAGTTATCACTTCTACGTACTTTGTCAATTTTTTCTATGAATATTTCTACTATGTCGTTTCCGAAACATATTATATATATGAGTACCAGTTTTCATTAGTTTTAATATTTTCTGTGTTTATTGTGAGAGCGATAACAAAAATATTTTATGAATTGCCATCATGGTTCATAAGATACGGACACAGTCTAACAGATTTACGGACAACGGAATTACTCGGTGCCGATTTTTCCCTTGTAAACGGAATCCTAAAACAAAATCGTTTCTTCCACACTTTAGTCACGTTCATAGAACCACAAATTGGCTTAAATTGATAATAACCTTGCCATGTCTGTACGTTTGAATGTCATTTGGCTAATGAGTTATAATGTGGTGTAAAATTCTAGTGAAAGGTGGTCGTAGCCTTTCTCTGTTACTGAGGACTTACGAGTTTACCTACGAGGACAGCTTAGTGGGTACAATCTGATTATACGATTTAAATTGGACAGGCTTCACGCATTTCAACTTTGATTTTTTCATTTACTTTTAAACACATTAATACTTAGTACGAGTTAATTGAATCAGTCTATAACGTCCCCTAAAATTCACAAGCCTCCCCATGTCAATGAACAGATTGGCTATAACCTGAGATAAACAATTAACTAACTATGTAGATGCACTCAAAAAGTGTCCGCCAATGATGTGAAAAAGTATAGATTCGTGATATGCTCACAAAACAATCGGAAAAAGTGTTCCAAATGCAGTGACCCATACACATATTTCGAGGCACGGATCATGGTGTATCTTGAAAAATAATCAATATATTTTAGGGTTCCCCATACATTGAACTGAAAGTCAAAAATGTTTTCTTCATCGTACCTGCTCGTGTAGGGTAACAATGTGAGCTTGAAAAATGATAAAGAGGTTAGAGTAATTCGGGTATCATGGCCTAGTCGGCCAATATGGCCTGCATTATTTTCTCCGTAAACAACCAAGATCAGCTGTGTGCGTGTCCTCCATATTGTCGCGCCCCTTCCCTTGACCCCCTCAGTCCCTTGCTACTTAACTTGTAGTCCGCGTGTGTGTAGTGCGAGCGATTATCGAAAATTAATTAATTTGATGTTATTTTTGGTAAGATTGACTAATTCCAATTCCACAATTAATAATTGTTTTTAATTGCTAGTACAGTTTTTTTAGGTAAACTTCTCATCTATAGTGTGGTGTCACTCTTTTCGCGCATTGTTTACTAGTTTTCAGGTTAGAATTTTATTTGTCGAAAATGTCCTAGTGGCCAATATGGCTCACTAGGTAGGTGACCAATATGGTCTACCAGGCCATATTGGCCTATGCGTAATGTAATCTTTCTGCAAGTGAATATTTTTATCTTTTTAAGGAAATGGCTCCACGAAAACCAATTTCACAAAGAAAACGCCAAACTTGGTGCAAAGCATCAATGAAAAAGGCAATCGAAGATGCGCGAAATAAGAAAATGGGCTCACTAAAAGCCTCCAAACTATATAATGTACCCCGAACAACTTTAAGACGTTTGGCAGCTAAAGTAGATCTACCAGTCGATGTAGCGACTTGTGCGAAATTAGGAAGAAAATCTACATTACCAGAAGAACTAGAGAAACAATTAGTGCGGTATGTGTTAGCAATGGAAGCTAAGTTGTTCGGTTTAGTACGAAAAGATGTCATGAGTTTAGCCTATCAACTGGCAATAAAAAATAATATCACCAATACCTTCTCATCGAAAAATGTAAGCGCCGGTAAAGACTGGCTAAAATCTTTTTTAGAAAGGTACCCGGAACTTTCTTTTCGCCGCCCCACAGGAACTTCATTGCCAGGGCTAAGAGATTTAATAAAGAAAGTGTGGACCATTTCTTCAATCTTTATGAAAAATTAATGGATGACCACAAGTTTCCTCCAGAAAAAATTCAATGTAGACGAGACTGGCATAAGTGTTGTTCCATCCCAAATGCCCTAAGTTCTAAGTCAAAAGGGAAAACGTCAAATTGGTGCTTTAACATCTGCTGAAAGAGGTTCTCTAATAACTTGTGTGATGTGCATGACGCTGGAGGTTCATTTGATCCTCCCATGATTATATTCCCAAGAAAAAGAAGTCTTCCACTTCTGATGAAAGGTGCTCCTCCTGGTGCCATCATGAATGTCATCCTTCAGGTTGGATTCAAACCAATTTATTTACAAAGTGGTTTCAACACTTTATTGAACATGTGAAACCTACTGAAGAATCTCCGGTGTTACTTGTTCTAGATGGCCATACAAGTCATACAAGAAATCTGGAGTTGATAGATCTTGCAAGAAAAAATCATGTCCACTTACTGTCAATTCCTCCACATTCCAGCCACAACTACTAACCGAGGCAGAAAGGCTGCTAAGTCGACATTGCTTACTTCTTCCCCATATAAAAATGAATTGCAAGACTTTAAATAAGAAACAAGATAAAATAGAAAAGACTGTGAATAAACGCCAAAAGGGAAGGGTAAAGGTAAAACTACAAAGCTAAAATCTAAGGAGGTACAAATATCTAGCTCGGAGGACGAAAATGAACCCTTATACAATGACAGTTCTGATGAAAGTCNATGCAAAGTGTTTGTATTGTGAGGATCTCTATTCTATGGATAACAGAGGTGAACCATGGATTCAATGCCTAAGTTGTAAATTATGGGCTCACGAAGAATGCTCAGGAGTGGAAACGGATGTTTTTTTCTGCGAATTTTGCTCTGCAAAGTAGCAGGATTTAGTTTTTGATTTGATTTGTTAAGATGGCCAATATGGCTCACTTCATTTGTGGCCAATATGGCCCTAGGCCATATTGTCCTGCTATGTTAATTTTTTACGATTATTAAAGATTTTAAAAAGAGTTAATTAAAGTAAATTTCTAAAGATAATAACCTTAAATTAATAATTGTTGATTACTATTAAGTTCAAAGGACTGAATGAACCAATAAAGGCTGATTGATCTCAGAAATTTGGGGTTTTATTTCCAAAAAGGCTTATGGTGTGCCATATTACCAGAGACTCTATAAAAAAATGGAAATACTTTATCATTATCTGATTCATAATCAGATAACGATTAAAGTATTTGACAGAATATCTACATCTACTAAGCTAACACATAAATGTTATTCAAGGTGAATTGATTTGAAAAAAAATAATCCTTTATTAAATATAACCTTATTCAATACTTAAAAATTCATAGTTACCTCAGCATTAAAATTTATTTCATGCAAATCATCTGCACCATTTTTTCATCTACTTTAGTAAGTTGGCAGGTGAATTGAAAGAGAGACCACCACCTTTTTTAACCTGCAAAAAAAATTATTAATTATCATCCACTCGAATTTAGCACACACATAGAAAATAGATAATGTGTTGTGAGTTTATAACCCGTGCCCACATACAACCACTTGAAGGTGAAGTATGTGTTACAAATAATGACTATTTCATTTTAAGTCACAATCAGTTATTATTACATGTAGGTAGCCTCAGTGGGAATTAACTCAAACTACAAAGAATCATTTGAGAGTAACCAATAAATTTCGTTCATTGATGGTACCTTAAAAAAATGTTAGGTTTGTTTTTATTGGCCTAATCCCAACACTCTCCAATTCCTTTTCTAGTAGCTGGCGGTGCACATATGGTTGGTGCATCTAACTCATAAGCACAAGGTCTGCAGTCCTAGCCACTGCAATTACCTGCCAATATTTAATATATTTAGGATATTTCTGTCAACAAAAATAAAATCCAATTCCAATATAATTAGTCTCTTATTTAAATTAATTTACAAACTCCTAAAAATAATCATATTAAACGACAAGATTTACTTTTGTTCGGTAAACTTTTCTGAAATAAGTGAATGCTACTAAAATTGTTGTCATTACACAAAAGCTTCTGGTTTAAATTTATTTATT